>PVIC010056812.1:0-10825 GCA_004025085.1 Thryonomys swinderianus
ACTAAAACTTACCCCCTTATTTTCTCATTCATTTTTTCCCTAGTCAGAAATATGTATATGGATCCTTATGCAAGTAACAAGTAAGACTTTTGGAATATAAATGTAGAAATAGTTAAGCAAATATGAAGAAATATTATTATTTATTGTACTATATTATCTCTTGTGTAAGTAGCAAGATCATCATACTGAGGTGATGTTGGGATCCGAATACTTCGTGTGGATTGCTTGAAATTTTGACATGTTCAATGTTGCTTCTATGTAAAGGGACCCATTAAAAATAATAATGACACATTTGTAGGTAGGTGTGCATTCCAGAGATTCCTGAAACCCTCATCATCTTTGAAGGAAATTACCTCATTATGCACTTAAGAGCCACCTGTCTGGGAAAGGTCATTTCTTTAGTTGACCTGCTCATTTCTTTAGTTGGCCTGGTCTTCCACATAGGAAAATAAAAGCATTGAATGGCTATATTAATAATACAGAGTGATTTCTCTATACTTATGATTGAATTTTTCAGTAGGTTTAGTGTTTAAGCGTTTTGACTAGTTGCAGGCTTTGAAAGAATTACATCCAAAACTGAAATTTTTTTCAATTCATTATTTACTGACCATCTACTGCACCTATGGCACAGAGAAATTTCAAATATATTTCCTGCTCTTGAACACCTTAGTGTTTAATGGAACATCAAAGCAAGAAACAGTTGTGACAAAAGGCAGAAACATTAAGGTCAAGGTTCAAGACAACTAAAGCCTGGTCTCAGACTGTTGAACACAGGAAGTGATTAAATCTGAAGGCCAAGTGGAGTAAGAATAGATTGTATTAAAAGTGAATTCTTTCAGGGTGATAGTGGCAAGAACTGTTCTAAGATGAGAATCATTTAATTTAGAAAATGAAATGTGCAAGATGTACTCAACATTAACACACACCTAGAATTGGCAACATTTTGAAATGAGTATGTTCCATAGATGTGGTAAAAATATATACTGTATAACATCACTGTAACTGTTTGTGCCCTTTTCTTTGATGTGTCACTATTTATGGTGTAGAATTTCCAGATCAGAAACTTGCCTCTATGTAGGTTGAGCTGGATTTATTCCATGCTGGTTTTCTAAATATTTATCACGCACCTGCTGTTGCTATGTGTGAGAAAGCCAGGAACTTGGGCAATATTTAGGGATTCTTTTAGTTGGTTTCTTGAACCAGTGGAAAGTCACACCGTTTAAATGTGATTTTTTTTTTCCTGAAATGTATACTTCTAGGGATTTCTGGTTGAAATCCATAGTAAAAGAATGAGAAACCTCTTGTGAGGCAACCTTGAGTTGGAGTATTTTCTTAAGTGACTTTGAAAGCCAGCTTTAACTCATTTCCTGTTGGTATGACACTTGTTTATTAGACTTGGCCCAAGTCAGAGTTAATAATCTTAATGGTTTTGAATGGTCCCAAATGCTTCTCCCGCAGTTTACCATTAGTGAACTGGAAGATACTCCAGATGGAAAGCAACATACTCACAGCTGCTTGAGAGAGGAGCTGTACCTGACATAGTTAGCCATGGAAACTTAGAATGCTGTAAAGTAAGTTACCATGCCAGTAAGTGCTGATGTTTTCAACAGTTCTTTTCTAGGACTTTGTGTTTTCTTTCTTTCTTTTTTTTTTTTTTTTAAAGGGATACCATGTGAAATTAATACATAAAAAAAAAAAAGACCCTGACATTCAGAACTTGTTGAGACCATTCCACCTTCTCTAGCAAGTAAATTAAAATGTGACAGGGCATTGATGTCGGTTAAGAGATGTGGTGTGGGGAATGGGTTTGGGTAGCTGCCCAGCACATGAGTAGGACTGCTAAAACTGGGCATGAGAAACTTTTCCATTTTTCAGTTTATATGTGTGTTGGTCTGTAAAGCACTAAATTAGATTGGAAATTAGCAAGGGAGTCAGTGATCCTCAGTTATTGTTTTTTGGTCAGTTAAGATTGGTGTGTGCTTCGCACCTTGGACAGGTTATTCATTGTGAGTGTTTTTGCTATTTCAAGTCCTGGAGGGGTGAGATAGAGCCTGGATTCAAACTGTTATTGGGTTCTTAAACATGAAAGAGCATAAACTCCTTATGTAAGTTTGGGTGTAGCTGAGTGTTATTAATTTTTTCCCCCTTGATGGCTTGGCCAGATATTATGTAGCTTTAATATCTACTCTTGGTTCCTACTGCTTGTTTCTGGCCGCTGTTAATATCTTCCTTTATATATCTGTCATTAAGTCATAATTGAAGCTTCGTGTTTTATATTTAGAATGATGCATGGAAGTTCAGCTGTGCCAGCCATTCAGGCTTAATGGCAAATGTTGGCTCATGCCAGAAAGTATTTGAAATCTGGCCTCTTTTTGGGGGGTGGGGTGTCTAATATGAGTGATGCTGCTTCAGTTAAGGGATGCAGGGAAAGTTCAGAAGTGATGAGATTCCTGCTTCTGTACGTGTATGAGTGTCTTGTTTCTGATAAATCCTATATTGATTTGCCGCTTTGCTTTGCAGCCCAGGGTCATGTACCCCATGACAAGTCTGTGTCACTTCATTCCTGGGTTACTGACTTTTCTACAGGGTATCAGTGAGTGACAGTTCAGGAGTGGGCACATAGTGATGGTAGATGACACCCATACCACATGCTGTGTCCCACAGGCTGCCAGACACTATCAGACATTTCACAGCTCTTGAATTCTCTGGATGCAAGCCATTTTTGAACTCTATCCATCAATCCATGGAAATAGTCATTGAACTAATGTTTATTGAGTGTTTACTATGTGCCATGTACTCCTCTGAGGAAGCAAACTTTTAGAAATCTTGTTACTTTCAGAGTTTAAATGGGGAAGTATATGTGGAAATAAATACATAGGGAAATAAAGCCCTTAGGTGCTAAATGGTGAGAAGGGTTAGAGAGAAAGGTAAAGCATGGGTGGATTTGGATTGAATTATAATTTGAAACTGAGTCAATAAGGAAGGCCTTTCTGAGAAAATATCCTTTGAGGAAGGGCCTGAAGGAAATGCCAGTAGTTCCTGGTGGTGTTTGTGGGGAAAGTATACATGACACAGGCCAGGCTAAGTACATTGAGGATGTGGTTGTACTGAGCTAAGAAGAGCATGACAGCTTGACCAGTTGAGCAAGGCGGGAGAAATGGGACGAGCAGGAGAGATGGGGTCAGGGGAGAATAGGACCTGGGCAGAGGAAGGTGCAAGGGAGTTTGTAAGGACTTGGTCTTCTGCTCACTATGAGTGGGTGTGTAGCCCTTCTAGATTTCCAGCTAGTTGTACTTGGGATTGTAATATTAAGTGAAGTAAATCAGACAGAAAAGCTTAAGTGTCACATGATTTCTCTTACATGAGAAACTCATTATATAAATAAAGTGCAAGATAGTAGATTTCCAGCTAAAAAGAGTAACATTAATTCAGGTAGCAGCCCAATTCAGTAGGGGAACGGATGGTCTTAGGATTAATTTGGAGGTTAAGTGATGGATTTGTCCCTAGGTGGGGACAAAAAATAATGCTCAGCATATTGAGCTTGAGTTTTTTCTTTCTTTCTATAAAACTGCTTTTGAGTTGGATTTTTTTTTTTTTTTTGAGACAGGGTCTCGCTTTGTATTTCAGGCTGGCCCTGAGCTCACTAAGTAGCCCAGGCAAGCCTCGAACTTGGCAATCCTCCTGTCTCTGCCTCCCCAGTGCTGGGATTACAGGCATGAGCCACCACACCCAGCATGGGTTGGCTATCTTTTAATGACCTTTCAGGTTTTGATACTGGATTAGTTGCTCCATTTCTAATTGTAATGCTCTTGATTATTTCATGTATATAATTGATGACAATTTTTTTCGAATGTACTACAGATATATAACATTATCTTACTGCTTTTTATTGAAGTAAAATTTTTTCCACAAACTTTTTATAATGAAACCTTGCAAGAGCTGAGGTAACTTTAGACACTGACATTGATGTTGCATTTAATCTAAATGGTGTGGCTAGCCACAAGTTTTAAGCTTTATTGCAGAGCTTTAATAAATATTTTAGTTACAGAAGATAGAACTAGTTTCTTGCACGTTGCACCAAGCTGTCAGTTAGGATACAGTGATAAACATGGCAGTTTCCTCCCTCAAGGACACGATGAGGCAGGAGACGGGTCTGGTTAAGGTGTTGCCTACTAAGTAGTGTTCGTGGGAGAAAGGAGGGCAGGAGTCCGCGGCCAGTTTGAGGCCTGTGAGGTTGTTCAGGTGTAGGCTAGTATTTGGGTGCCTCTTCACACCAGTGTTAAGTGTGTGTCCAGCCTCTGGTTGGAGTTAGTGCACAGGGGCAGGCAGTGCTGGGCCTGTCAGCCTCTCTTCTGTATCCCTGAGGAGTTTGGCTTTGACCCAGTTTTACGTCACGTGGCTTAGCACACCAAGATCCTACAATTAACCCTTCTGGAAATCAGTCTAGGGACCGTCTTTTATTACTCATGTGCCTTGGGAATTTCAACCAGCTCCCTTCCATTGGAATGCTTCTTGCATTTCCTGTGATGTTTTGGCATCCCTCAGATTGGTGTACAGGTAGTAGCATGGCTGGCCAGTACTTTACGTCTTGAGAACTGTTTCAGCCTTGCATTGTCTTTCGGTCTGCAGTGTGTGCTCTGCTGGGAGTCAGGTGGGGCCCTGTCATTTTACCCACTGATATAATCTCTTCTTTGTGTCAATTAATTGGCTCTTTTTGGGCAGCCTTGATATGTCATAAGTTTCCAGGTCTAGGATTCTTCAGGCAACTTTCCAGTAAATAGGAAGGCTGCCACTCATCCAGGCTGGCCTTTCAGTGGAGCAGCCTGGCACAAATTGAGTTGTGGGTGCTGGAGGCCTGGCTGTTAGGAGAACTGACCATAGTACCATGACTCTTAGAAGATTGTGACTGGACCTTTGGCATCTGAACTATCCCTGTGGTAGTATTTGGGGAAAATGATTATGCCATTGAACACTGTTAGAGGTATGGAGGAAATTGAGGCCCAGAAAGGGGAAAAGGCAGGCCAAAGCTAATTCTTGAGCTAGACAGAGATTTGGGAATCCTTGCCTCCCACCTACAAATGTCTCCTCTCAGTTCTTCTTTTCACTCCAGGTCTCTGTAAACATTCTTCCTTGTATCCTGAACATGCACTCTCTTTCTTCTGTTTACTTCCTACTGTAGTTGCAGTTATAAAGGTGACTTCTTGAATCTGACTTTGGCTGCCATGTATTTTTATGGTTTCCACATTTTTTTAAAACTACTACTTATGTGCTTATTTTACATGCGTCGTGTTTTCAGTATCTGGTTCCCAACTCCTGAAACAAGAATCTGTAGCTGTTTTGTTCACCATTTCATTCTGAGAGGTTAGGCCAGGTCTGACATAGTTAATGTATACGTTTGTATTTATTCTATAAGTGAAAGAATAATTGAAAGACAACCTTTGAGTTTTCTCTTACCTATTTATGTTAAACATACACATCTAGCAGAGTTTAACTATTATTGACTTTGCACATTATTGAGGATTCAAAATATGTGATTTTTGTTGTTTGTTTCTAGTATAGCTAATTCTGCAGCCTGTGCTCTTCTATTAATATTGTCTGTGCCCAAACCAGAACTCAATGAGACATATAAACCAGCATTCTTAATTGGGGTAGAGTTGACATGTGGAGCTATGATTTATCAGCTTATTTTGCTGTGTTGCTGTTTTATTCCTTCTGTTTCCAAAATCGACTTTAATGCTATTTGGACTCCCCATTGTATTTATTATGAGTGAATAAAGAAAGCATAGCTTGTCCTTAACGGGATTCGTGCTTTTTGGGAAGGATTTGTTTTGACTTGCTGAATGAAACATTTAAAAGGGTAGTAATAAAAAAATTGACAATTTCTCTAGAAGAAAGAGTAAAATTATGTACTGTGTATAAAAAATGAAAAACATTAACAGTGGACTTTGTTTCTAAAACTAAACTATTCTAAGTTCATATAAAATGATGGGCTTTCTCTAAGCTGGGCTGGATGTTTAATGTATAGAGAAAGCATGCTTTGTTTTGTCTTATGCATTGTGGTTGCACTGGCCCCCAGAAGATTAGCTTAAATCTATATGTGAATAGTCACATCTTAAATTATATGAACTGAGTACTTTTCAAGAGTTGGAAAATCTGATGTATACTGTTTTCCTGTTACAGGAAAAAATTTGGGGAGATGGGGTAGTGAAACCCAGAAGTTGCTTCTTTATATTCCCTTCTGTGACACTTGAGAACTGAAATAACTTCTCTAATCCTCCGAACTTCCAATCGTAGAGTTATCATGAAAATTTCATAAGATCATTTATGGAAAATAGCACAATGCTCTACACATTGAAAAAAATCCTGTAGTTATTACTGTTATTTAGGGGATAATACAGGGGATAAGGTGGTAGCTAGTTAAGTGCATAGACCCTGGGGGGCCTAGCCTGAGTTTGAATCCTGATCTGTAGCTCACTGGCTGAGCTGTCCTCAGCGAATTTGAATTTCTTAATAGGCAGTAGTACTAATGACACTATGTAGGGTTATTATGTAGTTAACTGTGTTAGCACTTGTTGAGTGATTATAACATCTTCTAGTATATGTGACTGCTATACAGATGTTTGCTGCTAGAACAAAGGACCCCAAGTTCTACATACAGGTGGTCTGCAAAGCTATGGTACCATGTGTATAGTCAGGAAGAAGTTGATGGCCTTCTCTAAGCTCTAGCCAAACTTTATGTGAAATCAGTGAAATCCTGTTTTTGTTGAAACCTTGGTGTAGGGCTTGGAACATAGAAAACACTCAGGGGTGCAGTGAAGACTTTTCTTATAATTGTTGCTACTATTTTATTGTTTCCATTCTTTATAACTGTACTTTTATAAAACTTCAGCTTATATAGAAGTCTCATTTAAGCAGGATTCCAGAAACATCTTCTGGAAATGAATATGAATTATGGTGTAGAAAATAATGTTGAAGTGCACTGTTTGTGTTGGTTGTATTTACCTAAATGAAACCTTTTTAGTGCATGAAGAAATATCCATTAAAAATCTTTTAATCCAGCACTCGGGAGGCAGAGACAGGAGGATTGCTGAGTTTGAAGCTTGCTCCATAGTGAGCTCAGAGCCAGTCTGAACTACAAAGTGAGACCCTGTCTCAAAAAAAAAAAAAAAAAAACCCAAAAAATACAAAACAAAACAAAAAATCTTTTAATTACCCATGTGTAATTGTACAAGTCACAAAAGATGAAAAGTCAGGATTATGTTAAGTGGACAATTTTATATTTGTGGAAAAGAATTTGGAAAATAATAGGAACTGACATTTCCAAAATAAAATGTGAATACACAAACTGTTTTAAGTCAGTTCTGTGCTTCCTTCCTACTGAGTGTGGGATTGTGTCTTTAGGGTGAAGGTTTGACATGGTTGCAGTTTCCTATGTATAAATTCCGTTTGTGGCCCATAGCCACACATCTCCAGAAATGGATACGCTTTGATTCCAGGCTCTTGGTAACGTTTTCCACTTTAGTCATTTGAGTTACTGTTGCTACAATATCTATATTTAAACTGTTGTGTTATTTTGCAATATATCTTTAAGTTTAACTTCCTTTTTTGCTTTTTTCTTTTAAAGAGGGAAGGGAAGAGAAGGCAAGGAGTACAATACAGCGCAATACATGGTGTTTGAGGAAAGCAGGACTTTGACTGGCATTTGACCTGGAAATTCCTTTAATTTTAGTAGAAGTTTGGAGCTTGAACTGAGCAATTGAGTGTGCAAAGAAGTACAAATGGTTGTGTCAAGACCAGGGTGTCAGATAACGCTCAACTCAAAATAGGGCAGTGCCGAAAAAATTCATAAATTATTTTTGCTGGAAGCATAAGTTAAGTGAATTAATTAAAAGCATTTTCTGGGCCTGTGCAAATATCTGCTAAGAGTATGGCATGGTTTGGAGTCCAGAACCTGGAAAAAAGGTTAATCTGAGTTTGTTAATATTGGGGCCATAGATTGGAAAAGCTTTAAAGCCTCAATAAGAGGGATGAGCTTAATTCAAAAAGGAATGCACAGAAACATTTTTGTTATTGTTGTTTATTTTGCGGCACTAGGAATTGACCCAGGGTCTTTCATCTTCAGCCATTTCTATATAGTTTTAATTCTGAGTCAGGGTCTTGCTAAGTCATCAAGTTGCCCAGGTTCGGTTTAAATTTGGGATTCTCCTCCCTCAGCTTCACAGGGTGTCTGGGATGACAGCTGTGTCCCACCATGCCTGCCTGAGGTATGGAAAGGTTTCACGTAGGAAAGATGGGCTTCTCTTTGTGTTTCTGAAATATCACTATGGCAATGCCACAGAAAATGGCTAGAAGTTGGTGGTAACAAAGAAAACAAAGGAATGGTCCTAGTCGGTACTTGCATGGTTGTGGAGATGGAGTGAGGAATGGAATTGAGAGATACTGAGGTGAGAATCTCAAGCTTAGGTGATAGATTGAGACCTAAGTGGTACAAGAGTAAGGAGGGAAGGAAGGTGGTTAGATTTCTCATGTGGCAGGTGGGTACAACAGTGGTGCTGTTCAAAGAGACGGGGCTTTTGAGAGAGAAACTAGTTGGGAGGGTCGTTGTACATGGGGTGTAAGAGATGGAACAGCATCACTCAAGACCGCTTTAGGATAGGAACTGTTTAAGGTAGAGTGTATTTTAGTCTGGTTTGTATTTCATACATCCTGGAGGTATAAGTAAGATATAATGGGGTGTAGAATAGGGAAAGATGGATTTCTGTGAAGAGGCATTGCGGTGAAAGGGCTAGAACTGCATGGGAAGTGCCGGGGCTTTGCCTGGTGAGGATGAGGCCATGTAAAAGTGTTTGTGAAAATGTGAGGGGCTTACTGTTTTCAGAAAGGGACTAAATGAAAAGACCCTTGAGAAGCTGCCTGGCTGGGCTAGACCTGTGTTCTTTAGCTGACAGGAAACAACTAGAGTCTTAAAAACCCAGAAATTTATTTATTTTTTTTTTTGAGACAGGGTCTCACTTTGCAGTTCAGGCTGGCCCTGAGCTCACTATGTAGCCCAGGCAAGCCTGGAACTCAGCAATCCTCCTGCCTCTGCCTCCCAAGTGCTGGGATGACAGTGTGAGCCACCACGCCCGGCACTGTGGTGTGTGGTACTGATGGCTTGTGGGTGTGAATCACCATGCCCACCATTGTATGTGGTTACTGGGGATCGAACTCAGGGCCTTGTGCTTGCGAGGCAGGTGCTGGAACCACTGAGCTAAATCTCTGGCCCCAGAAATTTAATTTTAAGGGCTGGGGTTATAGTTCAGTGGTATGGTATTTGCCTAGCATGGGTGAGGCCCTGGGTTCCATCTCCAAAGGAAAAGACAAAGGAAAAAAAATAGGTTTAATTTTGAAAGAAATAGAATTCATAGGTTAAACTTTCTAGATCCACAGCTGTAAGCATATGATATGCTTACGCCTATGATAAATAGTTTGTCCTAGGACTGCAGACTGGGATGGGTTGGAACAGCGAGGCCCCCAAGTAATGCAAGGGGGACATAGGGACAGCAGTGATAGGATTGGGGATTTGAGGTAGCAGCAGGATTTGGCAACCATATGGGGGTGACCGAGCCATTGGTGTTTTGTGCCATGGCACAAGGGGGATGGAGGCTCAGCCGAGCACCTTGTCTAACAGACCCAGGAGATCTCGCAGAGGTTTAGTGACCTCAGGGAGTCAGTTCCAACTGTTAGCATCGCCAAGTAGGAAAGGAGGTCTAGTGGGACTGTTGTTTTGATTTCCCAGAAGCCAGACATCTGGATTTTTATGTGCAACCTCTCGATTTCTAAATGTTACTTAACATAAATTTTAAAAATAGAGTTACAAGCCACCTTGTTGTGGTTGTCTGTGGCCTGGATCTACCTTGTGGACTCCACCTCTCTTTTCTTAAGGGAATGTTCGAAGCTTGCTTCAGTTACCTGTTCTATAACCAACTACTCGGGGTAAACTTAGTGGCTTAACCAGTAACTTTATCTCTCACAGTTCACAGGATTGACTGGATTCAGCTAGACAGTTCTCTTCCTGGTCTGTCTTGGCATGTCTCATGGCTTTGCAGTTTGAGATGGCTGGTGCTGGAGGCCTGCCTTGGGCCTTGGTGACTGGAACTTTCTCTTCCCATATAGAGTTTCAGAAATTCACATGGCCTCTCCATGTGACATGTCTAGCAGGATAATCTGACTGTGAGCTCTGAGTTCCCCGTGGTGAGTATTCCAAGAGGGAACAGGTAAACGGGAGCTGCCAGTCTCTTGAAGGCTGGGTCCAGAATTATCATCACAGTGTTATTTTTGCTACCTTCTGTTAGTTAATGTGAGTTGCCCAGCCTAGATCCATTGTGGGATGGCACTGTTTGAGGATAGAAACTCTGAGACCTGGCTGCTGGTGGCCATCTCTGGGGAGTTCTTGTGGTTGAAGCCAAGATGTCCAGGTGTTGATGATACTGTTTATCAAAGTTGAGAAGATAACAAGTCCTCCTGCTCACCCGTGGAGCAGATCCTACCTAGACCCTTGCACATGTGTTCAGGATGTTGGAGTATAGTGTATTTTTCCAGGAGAGCGCCGTTGGCTTTTTTTAAAAAACACTTTTGTTTTGTTTTAAAATCTTTTAATATATGGCTTTTTAATTGGCACATCTTATTGGTACATTATATATACACATCACAATTACACTCCACGTTGAGAATTTGTACCAGTATATGACACAACTTAATTCTCATTTTTTCCCCTCCCCGCCCCACCCTATCTTCCCCCACCCCTATACATACAAGCATTGTTTCCTTTTTTTTTTTTTTTTTT
>PVIC010056813.1:0-10821 GCA_004025085.1 Thryonomys swinderianus
TGACACAGCTAACCCCGGAGGGGACGAGTGCGTTCTCGGGAAGGAGGCAGAGCTCGGGGACCCAGAGGGGCTCAGGGCCACCCCTGGAGGTGGGGCGGAGCCTGGGGAGCGGGGATTGCTGTGGAAGAGATTGTGGAGCCAGCGCCGCCTGCGTGGCTCTAGGGCAGTGACTGCCCCAGTCTCCTCATCTGGAGGCAGAGTTCCCGGCACACCCTGGGCAGCATGTCCTTGCTTACATCAGAGCAGCGCGGGCACCCGCTCCACGCTAAGATCCGATCCTTTCAGTTCCACCCAAAGGAACCAGCCGATGCTTTGCTTCCTCTCTTCAGACCAGCTTGGGGCGGCAGATGTGTGCGGCTCACAGAGTCGGTGCGGAACGGCCCGGGCCAGCTCGACCTGGGTGCACGGAGGCTGGAAGGACGTGAATCTCGAGCTGAAACAAAAACTGCCGTGTTCAGCCCTGCTCACTGTTTAAAGTGTTCCTTTAAAGAGTTTAATAAAGAGGATTGGCGGGACTCTGGGGCATTAAACACATCATCCAATACAGTATTTTAACGAGGTGAGTAAAACATAGCAAGCCATGGACTAATCTTCCCTTAAACTGCCCGTGAACAAGAGGCGGAGGGAAGGTCCCCGGAGAGCTGCGGAGCCGTCACTGGGTCTGGGGGTCACCAGAGAGGAGGCGCCGCCCTGGTCCTGACCCCGCGGGGCTGGCTTCTCCCTCCGGATCCAGACGGGGCGGGGGCTCGGGTCCCTCGAGGAGCGCAGGCTTCGCGTCTGGAGGCCCCGGCGAGCCTTTGCCCAGCTCTCAGTTTGTCTCCAATGCCTGCAGGGAGGCCTGTGCCGTCTGCCTCCTGGGTGAGGCCGCTGCCGCCGGCGCAGGTCCTAGCCTGGGTGCCCCCGGCCGCAGCCTCCCCGCCAGGGCTTCATTGCCAGAGCCGCTCTGGGAGCCTGCGCCTGCGCCGCCAGGTCTAGTGTTCAACTCCCGGACTGTGTCCTTCGAGGGTCCCTTTAAAAATGTACTTTCCTTTTCTTTTTCAAGAAACTTTTCTCAGCAGGCTCTTTTGCCAGGAGAATCTGGAGTGAAGATGACCCTTCCCAGTGTGGCTGCCGAGCCTCCGCCCTGGCGCCGCCCGGCATGGGAAGCGACCCCGCCTGCCCACCTGCGCTCCCGTGCGCGGCGATGCCTGCTCTGCGTGTGGCTGACTGTCACCCGGCCCGGGCGTGCGCTCACGTGTGCCCGGAGGTGCAGCTTCCTTCTGACTTCCTGGTCTCGGTCGAGCACAAATCCTGCCACTGACACTTCAGCCTTTGCCTGGTTTCACAAGAAGCAGGCCCAGAGTTGGGCGCTTACGAATGTTCCTGCTGGTCGCCATAGGGCTGCGCGCGCCTGCGGGTAAGGCAGGACAAAGCCCAGAGCTGTCAGTGTCTCCCCTGGGCCGGGCCTGGGCCAGACTTCCAGGTAGAACCCTAAACGAGACCCCGTGGGGTGCAGACTCGCGGCCCAGTCGTGCAACCTGTGCTCCAGCGCTGAGGCCCAGGGTGACCCCCAAGAGCAGGCTGGAGCCCCGAAGGACGTTTGGAAGGGCCGTCCCACAAGCTGTGCACTGCAGCGCCTCCCAGCGTCATTAAAGCCGGCCACGGCGGGAGAGCCGAGAAAGGCTCTGGCAGGGGAAGCAGGGCTTGTGCAAGCTGGAGGCGCCTCTCGCTTCCGATTCTCCAAAAGTTTCGACTTCAGTGAGGCTTAAATCTAGGGAATTTTATGCCAAGTGGCAAAGCGTGAGAAGGAAGCAGATCAAAGAGGGGTCTACGTTTTTTCTAGCAATCGGACTGTGTCCTCAAAGCAGAGGGGGGTCTCTAGTCTCTAGAAGATGTTCATGTGTGCATACATGTGTGCGCATGCGTGTGTACTCTCCTCCTTACGGAAATGACGGCGTGATCTGTGTCTGTGTCCGAGAGCTCACCTTGGCAGTACAGGCCAGGGCAATGGGGCAGTGTGGGCGGAGCGGCCGTCACTGTCTCATTCTGTATAAATGGGGAGCGTGCACAGGAAGTAGAAGTTGAGAATGTGGTGGCACTAAAAATACCCTGATTTTGCTTACGGCTGCTTTTTTATTAAATAAAAGTAGATATGAAGACTCCTATTTGTTAGCCCTATCCAATGTTATAGTCTTCACTAAAGTCGGATAAATCAGTTAGGCTTCTCCAGGCTGCTGTTGAAACTCCTGCCGGTGGCCTCTGTTTGTCCAGACACAATCTAATAAAGCACAGACCTTTGCAGAGTTTCCTGCGAATGTGTCTGGCAAGGAAATGAGTGTCCCTGGGTAGAGGGAAAGTGTAGAGCAAAAACCATTCACGTGTCCGGTTAGCGCCTCCTCCAGCCCCGCCACTCAGCTCGGCGTGAGAGCAGAGCGCTCAGAGACAGGGGTCGGCGGAGGTGTAAACAGAGAAGGGGAGGATCCGAGGGGACAGACCTCGCCACGAAAACAGGTTGTCTAGTGAGACAGAGTTTGTCGTGGTCAGCGTGGGGAAAGAGAAAAGGTGAAGCATTCGGAGTAAGAATAGCGGGGTTTAAATTGCAGCTATGGAGCTTACTATCTGAGTGATCTTGATCATATTATTCCGTAACTGCTTCAGAAAGTAGTAGGAATGATGGGACGAAGAGAAGGGGTGGATTTTGAGGAGGATCCATGGAAATGTATCTTTTACTAAAAAAACAGTTTAAACCTTCACGGTATAGTGTGATCCTGCCTTGTACAGAAGAAAAATGATTACATCTCACCTATTCCTATGACTTCAGCAGGTTTGCTGCAGAAAGATGAGTCCTGAAAACCCAGCAGTGTTCACAGACACCGCCGGGGGGCAGGCTGCCCTCTTCCTGGACCAGCGAAGTCCGCCTCTCAGGCCGGCCGCAGCCAGCTTCTCTGTGTGCGGCGGCCTCTACACGGGCAGAGGGCAGGCTGGATTCTGTTTCCCGACATGTAGAGAACGCTGCTCGCTCGGTGGCTGTCGCGACGCCTGCTGCCCGCACAGGCATCCGTGCCCGGTGCTTGCCAGGCTGACACTCCACTCACGGCTTTTACTGAGAATAACAGTTCCTCTCCTGGACCCAGGAGACTCAGGTCTTCTTCAGGTGTTCATGAAACAGCGACGGGCTGGCTGGCTGGTTTGTGCGAAACCTCAGGCCTGTACAGCTCAGAGAACGTTAAGACACACTGAATGTCCATCTTAGAGCCTTCATTCCGGGAGACCCGCTTGGAGCACACCGTGCTGCAGGGAGAAGAGAGACCTTTCTGTCCGCCGCAAAAAGGAGGGACCACGGGAAGATAATCTGTGAGAAAGGCACCGTGGACCTACATGAAGAAAAATGCAGTATTTTATAAAAGTTATTAAAGAGATTTGAACAAACAGAGGACAATGCAATAGCCTCAGATGGGAGATGAAATGTAGATCTTTACAAAGGGGAAGCGGCCAAGAGAAGGCAGGACGGGGAGAAGGGAAGAGGACAAAGGAAGAAGGAGGACAGGTACCAGGTCCCCACGAGGAGTGTGACCAGTGTGTCCTACAAGCATGGTCTTATAAAGACAAAAGCTTCAAATGAAACAAGCAAATAAGAGAAGACACACAGAATCAAGTGTGTTGCTAAAATTGTGATATTTAGGTGAGTGGAAAGATGACTTCAGACTGTGCCTCCCAGGTGTAATGGAAATAAAAAGTTGAGAGAGAAAAAAAAGAAAAAAGAAAAATCAATTCTTCCTAAATGTTTTTATAAGTTAAATGCAACTCCAGTCAAACCCAAGACAGTGTATTTGGATACTTTTTTTTTGAGACAGGGTCTCACTTTGTAGTTCAGGCTGGACCTGAGCTCACTATGGAGCCCAGGCAAGCCTCGAACTAGCAATCCTCCTGCCTCTGCCTCCTGAGTGCTGGGATGACAGGCATGAGCCACCACGCCCGGCACTGTGGTATGTGGTACTGATTGCTGGTGGGCGTGAGTCACCATGCCCGGTATTGCTGTATGTGGCTACTGGGGATTGAACTCAGGACCTTGTGCTTATGAAACAGGCACCGGAACCACTGAGCTAAATCTCTGGCCCTTGGATACATTTTAATTCAGAAGTCAGTGGAGAAGGGTGTTTCAAGAAGTCTGCCCATGAAACTGAGCACATGCAAGGCATGTGTGTGGCACAGCAGTGGGTGAGTGGGTGGCGGCCGGGCGGGCAGGTTGCTCTGTGCTGTCGCCCTCGGAGAGCCCTGTGAGCTGAGCCCTCCACTTCCTGTGCCTTGAATTTCTCGTGTGTGTCCTGGGCTCTGCCAGCTGCCAGATGGGAACGTGTGGGTCGAGATCGAAGCTCCCAGTCACACTCAGCAAGTGGTGACTGTTATTAATTTGAGATGATTCGAGGGTGAATCACAAAGCAATCTGGAAAACGCATGAGAAGTCAGATGACTGAATCAGCACCGTCTACCATCTTTGATCTCTTCATCTGCATCTGCTTCTATGGAAAATATAATGTGTAACAAAAGGAAATCTCACTGATTGCTAGAGAGGGCACGTACAACTATCAATGCATATGCATGCATGTATGTGATGCAGATTCACATATATTATTACATATTTATACAGATACAAATATTTATATTAAAGGAAACTATACAGGTGAATGAGAATGGAAATACACATGTACAAGCTTATATATATATATATATATTATTTTAATCACACATATAAAATGTTAGCCTCAATGTATCGCCAGTCAATGTTACACTCTATGGAAAGACAGCCTTCAATAACAGACTGATTGAATTCAGAGTAAAATTCCTTACAGTGCCCTAAACTTTATTTGATATATAATCCTATCCACTAGGAAATACTTGGTGTAGAATTCCCACTGAATAAGCTCTCCTTTCCTTTTTTAAATTCTTCTTTTTTTGAGTTGCCAAAATCAAATACAGGCTCTGGGGCAAAGGTTAATCACGTCCCTGTAAGGAGAAAACCCTTGAAAGTCTGGCTGCCAGTGTTCAGGGGGAAGTTGTAAATATGTACTTCATTCTGAACTAGATTTGAGGTTATTTTAATTATAAAAGCATTAATGACAGCAGGAGACTTAATGAAATAGTGGACCATGAAATCAGTGTTATCATTTTAATACATAACAGAATATGACAAACTCTATAAGATTCCTGTTCTCTTTCATGTCTATTACAATTTCCTTCTATTAGTTTCTACAAATAGAAAATTACATATAAAATTGAGTTTAACCAAATCTCTGTTAAAATCAGACAATCTGATTTGGTATTATATAACCACAGTGAAATTTCATTTAATTTAGAAAGGGTTTCTCCCGGTGCCTTGAATACTAACTACTTTCCTAACAACACATACGTAGCTCTGGGCTCGACAGGGGAATAATCCTCCTACTCAACAATAGATCAAGATTTGAATGGGAGAATGAAGACAGATAGAGATGGAGAGCCTGACCAAGGCTGGTGGGGAGAGATTTCAAAAGCGCTTCTTGATTTTGAATACATTTTTAATTCTGAAGTCAGCGGAGAAGGATGCCTGAGAGTATTTACTCTTGCTTATCATCCCACGAGAGAATTGTTTCTGGGAAAGAGTTGGAGGTTCAAGGTCAGGCCCGCTTGGGTTGGGTGTGGCCCAAGGAAACGCACCTGTCCACCCCGACTGGCCCGGCAGCAGGGCAGCCTGGGTGCCAAGGGCAGGCTGGTAATTGTGTGGGGTCTGCTTGCCACTTCACACAGATGAGAGATGCTTCGCAATAAATTATTTTTATAGCAGGTGACTGTTTATTCCCAAGAGAAAGACCAAACTTGGA
Source organism: Thryonomys swinderianus (assembly GCA_004025085.1). Lineage (NCBI taxonomy): Eukaryota > Metazoa > Chordata > Mammalia > Rodentia > Thryonomyidae > Thryonomys > Thryonomys swinderianus. The sequence goes on from PVIC010056813.1 coordinate 5,838, forward strand.
AGTCTGGGAACTATTGGGGGGAGAGTCCCTGAGGTGCTGAGAATACTCTTCATTGAAGATGAACTGATCCATATCATCATAATATGTACATTTTTATCTACACATATTATACCACTCAAGTGTTGTTGTTGTTGTTTTTAAAGCACTTGCCTTCACAGTTGCCTGAAGTAATAAAAAGAAATGCCAAATAGAGGCTAGGCATGGTGGCACATGCCCATAGTCCCAGCTGCTCAGGAGGCTAAAGCAGTATGATCAAGAATTCAAGGCTGGCCTGGGCACCATCTCAAGATCCTGTCTAAACAATTTCAAACAAGTAGGTAAGTAGATTACAAAAGCACAGGGTCTGTAGTTCAGTGGACAGCACTTGCCTAGCATGTATGTGGCCCTGGGTCCAATCCCCAGTACCACACTCACAAAAAAGCAAAAACTTCTACATAGTATTTTAATGGAAATTTCTGTGCTTGGCTTTATCTTACACACCATAAAGACAAGATGAAAAGGACATGGAAGGAAGCTCACTCTGATTTGTACAATTCCGGCTCCCAAGGGCATTCGGCGGAAGTGCCTGGAAGCTTGGTCCTCAGGAGTCTGGAAGGAGAGCCGGAGCCTGCCTCCGCCTGTGTGGACGGAACTGGAGGTTGCTCCTCCCACCGGAACCCAGCTCCCGTAGCTGTTTATGTCTGTGTCAGGCTGGGGAGAAAAGCCCGGCGGCAGCAGCTGCCCCAGCCGGTGAGAACCCAGTTTCAACCCGGGCTTTCTGGTGACCTCATAGGACGGAGGTCAGTCGTCTGCCCTGATGGGTTTGACAGCACTGAGTAGGACAGCGCATGTGCATGTGTTTCACACACCACACACGGCAGTGCCACTCGAGTGTCACCATTTTAATGCATAACAGAATATGAGGAACTCTAAGATTCCTGTGTCACCCGGGCACTCACTGTAGCCCGCAGGTTTGCCCTCGGGAGCGAGGAGTCACTACCGCCGTAAAGACACTTTCGGATCTGCTCCCGGAGTGGAGTTCACCACCACGTCCCAGGCACAGGCCTGCAGACCTTGTTTGCCCCTTTCCCGCCGCTTCACTAGGAGCTTCAAAGGGAACCAGACTCAGCTGGGCTCGACGCGAGAATGCCAAGTCCCAGTGGCAGCCCTGCGGGGCGGGGCGGACCCCGTGCCTTCCAGACAGCCGTCTGAAAGAATTCTGTGTTTGTCCTCCCTTCGCCCTGCTGGGAATTTCCCAGCTAACCAGCCAAAGCTGGATTGTGACAGCGGCATCTGGGTCATCCGAAGCAGCCCGGAGCAAGGCTGTGCAGAAAATATGAAAGCTTTGAGTTTAAAGCTCTGAGCTGTACCACTAATGGACCGGGGTCAGTGGGGTGTCTAAGGAGCCAGGTCAGGGTAAAGTGGCCTCTGTTAGCATGTTCTGTGATGGTGAGATGCCTCATTCAGTGGAAGGCTTTGTGTCTCGGGCCAGGAGGATGTGCCCCGGCGGAAGGTGCTGTGAGCACACAGGGGGCTGGCTCAGGAATCATGGGGACCTCCCTTCCTTTTAACTCAAAGGATGCTTCAACGATATTCCAGCGCACCCCTGCAGGAACCCTGAAACATGCCTCAAAGGCTCTGTGAGGGTCCATGGCCCAGAGGGACTTGGAAACTAAATTGAATTCTTCAGCTTTACAATTTCTTTCCCCAGCTGGAGCTCACACATTACATTATTTAATGCACTTTGCTGTAGTAGGCCCTTTCCTGTTCTTAAGTCCCAGATAAGCCATAACTAATACTTAAAGAATTACAAATGCAGAGAATAGACAGCTTAAAATAAACATAAAGATGCTTGCAATTCTCACGGAAAATAACAACTCTGTTCCAAGGAATACAGACTGTAAATATGCCGAGACCAGGCTTCTAAATCTTTCTGGGGAAGCCGGTGGCCCAGCGAGTTACTGACGCTGCTGTCCCGCGGCCGCCTGCAGGGTGCAGAGGGCCTGCTGCAGGAAAGGCCTTCCGCGCTCGGCGCCTCCCACCCCGCTGGGAAGCTACAGCCGCTCACAGCTCACAGGGACGGCGGAGAAACAGGCGGGGCCGGGGGAGGCGCAGGGCACCCCTGGGCCTGACCGGATGGAAGGTGCCAGCAGAGGGCTCCAGGACAGCGGCCGCCAGTCCTGGGTCTCCGAGGCCGGCTGCCTCAGGCAACGCCGGTGCCTCGCAGGTCACGCCCCGTTGCTTGTGGCAGACACAGCGCAGTGGGCGGAGCTGCCGCCCCCACATGCTCTTCCTGTTGCTGGGGGCTGAGCCCAGGGCCTTTGCGCTGCGCTGCGCCCCAGCCCTTTGCGCTGGTTTCTCCATGGCGGGGTCTCCCAAGTTGCTAATCGCCCGGCTGGGCTGGGACCGTCACCCCTTCCGCCTCAGGCTCCCAGAGTGCCGGCCAGACAGGGCCGCAGGCAATCCAAAAATGGTGTTGAAATAAACTAAAATAACCCAACCAGGGGAAATATTACAACTTCAACCCGCTGGACACCTGAAACACGAATTTGTGTTCTCTAAAATCAAAGAATGAAGTCTAGGAACAATGGCGGTTAAGAGTAGGAAAATTTTATTGAGAAAGAAAGCTTTGCCTAAGAAGGACAGAAGGGGGACACGAAAGAGGGGGACCCGGGACCCCATTTCCCAGGGGATATGTATGGAGCAAAGCCACGAGGTGAGGCGGCTTTTAAAGTGGGCCAACCAATAAGATTAAAAAGGTAGATAAAACTCCGGTCAACCAATAAGATTAACATTGATTTGGGGCTGGAGATTTAGCTCAGTGGTTCCGGTGCCTGCCTCACAAGGGCAAGTCCTGAGCTCGATACCCGTAACCGCATACACCAATACGGGGCATGGTGACTCACGCCCACCAGCAATCAGTACTACATACCACAATGCCAGCGTGGTGGCTCATGCCTGTCATCCCAGCACTCAGGAGGCAGAAGCAGGAGGATTGCTAAGTTCGAGGCTTGCCTGGTCTACATAGCTCAGGGCCAGCCTGAACTACAAAGCGAGACCCTGTCTCAAAAAAAAAAAATTAATATTGATTAAAGGAGAATCCAACGGAAAAGCAAATCACGTAACAAGCTACAAGGATTTCCACACAGGAATCTTTCCTGGGATGGGTGGGCCAAGACCCTGCACCACTCCCCCCCCACCGTGATTGGTCCCTACTTAGAATACGGATCCTGCTCTTCCTCCCGCGGGAAGGTGGCAGCTTCCCCTCCGTTCACACGCTAACCTTCCGTGCACGTGTCTCCCAGACTGGCTCCTTGGCTGTCCTCCCTGTGGGCTTTCGAGGCCCAGCCCTATCTAACTGCCTTCGGGATATCCCGTTAGCTTACCTAGCTAGAGCCCTGGGTTACGCGTGTGCCACCACCATGTGCTGGGCTTGAACCGCCTGTGTGAACGCAGAAGGCGTCGCAGGAGAGGCCGCTCGTGCTGCCCGGTGAGGCCCGTGTGAATGGCTGCAGAGGGCAGGCCGGCCTGGCCCCGGCTTCGGTCCTTGTGCAGTCGCGGGGCGAGGGAAGCTCTGCGTGAGGACCTCGTCTTCTAACCCCTGTGGCTGCTCAGTTTCACTGCCCAGCCAAGTTCCCGGTGCCCGGGTCACCTGGGGTGGGAGCTGGCGTCCAGGAGCTTGGCGTGTCCCCGCTGCCCCTGGCATAACATCTCGGAACCACTCTGGGCCCCTAGGGCCCAGCTCCACCCTTCTGATGGGTGAGCAAGACCCGCCGGGTTCCCTGTTCGGGGCAGCCAAGCCCTAGCGCGCTGAGGCCCTGGGCCAGAGGGGGGACAGCAGGGACGAGGATGCTGAGAGGTGGCCCTGAGTGGCACACACACGCACACACACATGCACGCTCACACGCCTCAGCAGGGCCCGGCAGCCAGCCGGTGGGTGAGGCTCTCACCCGGCTGCACAGAGGCAGCCTGCGGCAGATGCTGGCCGCAGGCTGCTAGCACCAGGAGACAAACCCAGGTGCCACCAAAGGGAGCCATGGCCGCCTCTCCCAGCCTCAGGAACGGTGGCGGAGGATGGAAATCTGCCCTCAGGGTCGCCCTCTGCGCCCCGAACCTGGCTTCAGTCCCGCCCTCTGTCCTCTGAGCAACTGCGCCCGTCTTCAGGTGCACACAGACTTCCTCTCATCAGAGCGCAGAGAGAAAGGAGAGCAGGGACGGGTCTCAGGGCCTGAATTCCTTCTTCTCTGCCTTCTCTAGTATTTATCCGTTACGGGGAAATTGTCTCTCTGAACCTTTCTGCATTTTCTGCACGTGCCAATGCACGTAAAATTATTAACAAAAGGACGCTCCCAGGGCCTCTGAAAGGGGACATGTGCCAAGCAGGAGACGGCGGTGTGGGGTCCGTAGGAGCAGGGATGCTAGTCCAGGTCCCCACCAGAGCTGTCCTCACACCCTGGCCGTGGTAGGCAGTGGGACGGGCCGGGCACAGTGGGCACCTCCACTGTCTGGGCTCTGCCCTGGCCCGGGCCAGCTGATCTTCATCCCCTCTAGAGATGAGGCCTCTGACCCCCGGCACCACAGACATTAAGCAAATGGGCAGAAAGGCCCGAGCTTTAGGCTACCTTGTTCTTTGGTTTTCTACATAAGAGCAAAGCAAAACCAAAACACAGAACGAGCCCTCTGAGTCTCTTCTGGTCTGTCTGCGGCCCGAGCCATGAAGTGGTTCCTCACGCGGACTCTGCAGTGTGGCTTTGCCCAGAAGCTTCCCAGCCTTCCCTTTCCCGTCGTCTTCTTCTGCCCACGCTTGGGAGGCAGAGGAGCGCTGGGGGCAGGAGCCGCTGTGAAGAGCGAGTGCGTGTTCGCTGCCGGCGGGCTGGGGGGTCTCACCTCCTCGCCCGGCCCGCGGTTGTCGGCTCATTCACGGGGCCTTTCCTTTGCCTGGGATTCCTTTCCGCATCCTTGGGCTTCTGTCCTTTGTCATCGGCACCATAAGCGCACTCCAGCC
>PVIC010056814.1:0-10823 GCA_004025085.1 Thryonomys swinderianus
TCTATGAATAGATTGCTATTCAGCCAAAGTCTCTCCAGAGCTCTCTCTGATAGTCTAGAGGGTAAACTCTAGTGGCCTTTGGCTCTTCAAAAATCCAGTCTCTCTTTCTTCACTATATTGGTCCTTTAGATTTTGGATTCTCCTTCCTTCTGCTGTGGCCTGGAAACTGGTGCTAGCCTGCAGCTTGGTATCATCACAGGGCTCCAGTTTTTTTCCTCTATTTCTTCAGAGAGAGCAGCCTTGTACTTCCTATTGTTCGGCTTCTAACTCTAAATCCTATCCCTTTTACACTGTGAGCACTGGAATCAGAAGTTAAAGACTTTTTAAAAATATAGTTATAAATAATATGAAGGGAATCATTTTTATTGCTTTCCTTAATCTCAGACTGTAAATAATTTCATAATTGTTCTTCTGTATTTAAAACACTCCCTAGTGCTGGGTTTAATCCTTATGTACTTGCTCTTCAGGGCCTAGCTCTCTGTTAACCATAAAATAAATACACATTGGGCCGGAGATTTAGCTCAGTGGTTCCGGTGCCTGCCTCGCAAGCGCAAGGTCCTGAGTTAAATCCCGGTAACCACATGCAATGCTGGGCTCATGACCACCAGCAATCAATACCGCACATTACAATGCCAGGTGTGGTGGCTCATGCTTGTAATCCTAACACTCAGGAGGCAGAGGCAGAGGATTGCTGAGTTCAAGGCTTGCCTGGGGTACATAGTGAGCTCAGGGCCAGCATGAACTACAAAATGAAACCCTGTCTCAAAAAAAAAAAAAAAAAAAAAAGGTCTGAGTTGCATACTATTTATTAATAGGGTGTTTCCAAAGGGTATTGTGAACACATTTATTAAGCAAACCTGAAGGTGAGAATATATCTTCTGTATAAATTCACAACTTTGTCATTGTTCTTTCATACTCAAGAACATCACTTCTGCCCTTTGGAGGGGAAAAACACAGCAGTGATTATTGAATATAAAATTTCTCCTATCTTTGGAAAAGGGAACATAAACTATGGTGAGATCTATTTCCACTTACGATTATAAAATTTGGAAGGCAGTGGAGAAGATATATTGTCTAACAGGTACATTCTGATTTCTTACCTTGGAAAAACACAGAAATCACCATGAGTCACATCAAGGAAGGAAAGAGCATGGGCCTGACTGGCTGTGACAGGAACATCTATCAAATCTTTGGAAATAATCATTTCTCTTTGTAGGTAGCAAGTCAGCATTCTGTCCTTGGGCACTTTGTACTAAGTGGAAGTAGGCAAAGTAAAATACAGCTTTTCTTCCATAACACACCTTCATACCTCTCTTGATTAGTCTAACCAATCTTCCCTGCTTCTTAGCCCTTTTGCTCTTTAGACTTCTCACTTGGAATTTTTTCTTCCTGCCTTATGACCAAATTTGTGTATCCCACCATCAAAAGGTCTCTGAAGACCGTGTCCTTTAACGTCTTCCTAGGATATGTCCACTTCCTTCTAGCTCCCTGGTTCCGTGGAGAACCTGGATGAAGCATCCTCGCGACAGAGTGGAAACAATCCAGGGCGTCATGGCTGACACAGAGGCGTGGCTGTTCCAAGTGTGTTTGACAGGAGGTGGAATTCCTTTGCTAAAATAAACAGAAATGACAAGGCTATAAGGCTTGAGTTGAGTTCCTCAGATTTAAGGATGAAATGCTAAAATGCTTAGCTTGTATTCCATAGCTCCCCAGAATCTCATTTCAACCTCTTCTGGGCTTCTCTTTAACTGCTTCCTCTGTGTACCAACACTACAGCTCCATTTTAATTTCCACTTTCTCTATTTCCTGCCTCTACTTCTCTTCCTTTGAAGACCATTTTCACTTGTGGAGAAGTAAAAAAAAAAAAAAAAAAAAAAGGAACTCAGGTACAGTCAAATTTTCAAAGCCTCTTCTCTCCCACTATGCAATATTTTTCAAAATTATAGGCAGTAGAATCTCAATTACAACTGAGATCTCTTTCCATATTCGGGGGTGGAAATTTTCCAAACCTCAGAAATTACTTTCACTCAAAGCTCATCAGTTTTTGATACCTTTCATAATTTTTTAAATTTTATTCACTGAAGATTATTTTCCTTCTTGGAGAAAATAGGAATAAAGTAGGATTCTATTGTTTTGTTTTAAGCCCGAGTTCAGACTTGTAAAGTTCAACTTTTAGCATAAACTTCTATTTGAATTCGTAATGTCTTTGTTTTTTGTTGAAATTATATTTATAGACTTTTGTTTCTGAAAGATACATTTTTAACAAAGCAAAAAAGACTATCAGAGGTATTTTTGCATGATTTTGTTAGCAAAAGTATAGACAGTTAAATCTGGCAGGTTTGTTATCACTTTTTCTCTATATCATTTTGTGTCAATTTAAGTCACATATTTTTTATATAATAGATGTTTACTGAGAACTCATGAAATAAGAGAAATAATTAACATCTTAAAACGTTCTTGTGTGAATATTAATTATGCTCTACTTGAAGCTTTCACCTGCCCCCAAAAGATTAAGGTGATGACGTGTTAGAGAAGATAATAAAAGGATGAATTACGAGCATCCGGCAGTCAGGCTGGAAATGGGAGCTTGGAATTCAAGCATAAGGGGAAGGAGGGATGGGGCGAGGGAGAGAGAGACAGAGAGAGAGAGGGAGAGAGAGAGGAGTATTTTTTTCTCCTTTAGTGTCCTACGTGGCTTGCATGTTGGGTTGGTGTTCCTCTTTTAGTGTCCTACGTGGCTTGCATGTTGGCTTGGTGTTCCTCTGTCTGCTTTGACATCTGTCATGGGAAGTAAGAGGCACAAGGGGAGGGAAATCAAGGGTAGAAGTGACCTTAATATGATAGATTTCTAGAAGGACCTGCCGGGGTACATTTGTCCCGGAGAACGGAACAGCTCCTAAGGCCACACAGACTGGGCTGAAGGCTCTTAGCTGCTGGACCGAGCTCAGAGGAGCAGCAGGGCAAGCGGCAGGACAAGAGGTGAGGCCCCTCATGCTGCACACCCCAAGGGTACGTTCTGTGCCTTTTACCTGTGGATCTTACACACAGCCCCAGTGTAAGAGAACTACACCTTGAAGTTCTCTTAAAAATGGCCAGGAGATGACAGAAATTTGAAACTAAATGGTTTTGACTACAGGGATGTATTCATACCAACAGTGTTCAAGGGTTCCTTTCCCCTACAACCTTGTATTTCGAATCTTTGGTAATAGCCTTTTTTATGGGAATAAGGTAGAATCTAACTGTTGTTTTGATGCTTTGCATTTCTATAATGGCTATTGATGCTGAGCAGTTTTAATGTATTTATTGGCTCTTTCCTCTGAGACATGTATAATCTCTATGGAGATTCCTCAAAAACCTAAAAATCTGGGTATCGTCCTGAGTGAGCAGAGGCCATCATATTCCATATGACATATGCATACCCTTGTTTGGGGCAATATACCTCACAATAGCTAAATTATGGGAGCAGCTTAAATACCCATTGACAGATGAATGGATAAAGAAAATTTGGTGTATATACATAATGGAGTGCTATGCAGTCATAAAGAACGATACATTTGCATCATTTGTCGGAAAATGCAACACTTAAGTGAAATAAATCAGAATGTTAAATATTTCATGGTTTCTCCAATATGAGCAACTCAAAATTTAAATAATATTGCTGTTTTGATTTTTATCAAGTTTTCACCCTAGTTTACGCAATAAATGGATGTTCCTGTTTTTATTTCTGGAGTGTAACTGAGCAGGAGAGGGAGGATTACTTTTAATTTTTTAAAGATACTGCTTGAAATTGAACAGTGGACGTTGTATTTCTTAGATGCCTTTGACTGGTTGTAAGATCGTCTCTGCTGCTGTTGCCCCCTCAGGCTCCCTGGGCTGATGTTTCCCGGGTTTTTATTCATCTTCGCAGCCTCCATGGGGAGCGAGCTCTTCTGGCTTCTTCTGATCAATACCAAGCATGACCCTCTAGCGAGGTTGCTAAACTAAATCTACTCCGGAGATGAAGGTCGGGGAGAGCCTGCAACAGGGGGACAAGCTGCGGTGGAAATGGAGAAGCACCCTTCCCGTGAACGTCCCGTAAAGCGAGGAGACAGAGCCCCTGCCTAGCAGAATTGTCCTTCGGATAAAAGGTTACGCCGGTCACAGAGGCTGCTGTTTCTGTTGTGTGAACGAGTTGCTGTAGTCTATCTTGGAGACGTGGCGAGACTCAGGTGCTTATGGCTCCTCTTTCTTTGGGAGGGATGCTTTTGTCCTTGTCAGAACCCCAGAAGGAACCCTGTGGACTTAATGGTCTTGAGGCTGAATGAATGAGTGTGGCCGATTAGTTCTGTCATTCCTCCCAGGATGGACCCTAAACCAAGTCACCTGGTGGGACAGGGCGATGTGGCAGGATACACACTTTTCTCTTCGATGTTTACAAGAGCCTCTATTCTCTTACACAAAAGCCAAACAGCTTCTTATAATACCCGGGAATCATCTTGCTTTGTGTTCCTTTCTGACTGTATCTATTTCTTTTGCCTAGAATGACCTTTGTACCAATGAGTTACCTAATTTCTGCTCAGCTCAGCTTAGCTGGAGTAAGACTTAGTCCTCCTCCACTCTCCACATCTTGTTTTCTCTACTATGTGCCATATTGAGCTTTTCCTCCCTCCTCTAATCTGAGTGTGAATTACAAATACTACAATTACAGGACTTCCTACTCTGTGCTATAATTCCCTAGTTTGTATTTTTGTTGTATTTTGTACTCTCCAAAAGTATTTTTGTTTCCATTTTAAATCTGTTTCACTTCACGTAATGCCTAATGCTCACTGAGTATAAAAAATTGTTGATAAAGAAAAGAAATTAATATGTAGTTACATTGGAATTCCCTCAGCATGTTTGGCCACAATAGGTTAAACTCCTGTTTTGCCTTTTAAAACTCACAAATCCCTAGATAATTTCACCTTTCATTTCTTGCTCCTCCCTTCCTTTTCATTTTTCTGAAATCTTCTCTTACGCTGCTCCCCCTGGCTCTGTGTACTCAGTCACACAGTCATGTCCGGTGTAGCTCAGGGAAGCCAAGTGTGGTGTCAGGGTGGTGAGCTTTGGGGGTGCTGGAGCACACTCCCAGGTGTGCCTGCATGGGTCACGGAGGCACAGTCTTGGGATCTGTGTCTGGCCCCTCATCAGTTCCTCTCTACCGTTCTTTCCCTATTCTCCTTCCTGGGTCCCATGGACTAAGCAGCTTTGCTCCGCCATGCCCTGCCACCGTGATATTTCTGTGTGGGAGCCCAACTACTGTGTTGAATTCCCTGAAACCTAGAGCTGTATGAAATTTTTCCTTCTTTTGTTGTGGCTGTTGATGATTGTGCCACAGCCTCAGAGACAGGATAGATGAGAAACACGCAAAGTGCGTTCCTGACTTGAATCTTTGCATTGGCTGCTCTCTGTCAGGAAGGCACTTTCTGTAGATACCTGGGTGGTTTGTTATGTTTATGAAGTCTCTAGTTTTATGGCATCTTTTCAGTGTTTGTAATCTGTTGCCCATCCTTGTAGTACTGGTCTCTTTACTTTGTTCTGTTTTCTTCTTTTTTTTTATAGTACTATTTATCTTCTAATATACTATGCTTTGACTATTGTCTGTTGTGGTTTTTTTTTTTTTTTTGCCCCTGCTAAAATGTAAGCTTCACGTGGGTTTGCATATTTGTCTGCTTTCTTTACTGATATCCTTCACAGGTATATTGCCAATAGTGCAAACTAGAACAGTGATTTTTATTGTTATTTTTTATTAGGATATGTTTGGAGAACAGTGTTTACTTCCTTGTGTGCACCTGGCACGTGAACATCACACAGCTTCATTCCTGTTTCCACCCGCTGTCCCTGCTCTCTCTTTGCCTCCCTCCATTTCTTAGCCCCCTTTCCTTTTGCAAAAATTAAATACTTAACATTCAGCAGTCTTTTCTTGTTACCCTTAGTATTTTTAACATATGACCCAAGAAGCCATATTAGAGATACAGAATTTACAATTATTCACATGTAAGATAAATACAAGGAAATATATCAGAATGTATTTCATAAGCTGTGCTATGAGTTGATCTATGATGCTTTGACTTCCAAAAGAAAATTACATTGCTATCCTACAGGTCTGAGGACTGCATTATTGGGGTAAGTTTCAGATGCGTGATACAGTATTAACTTTGGTAATATGTCTTATTCAAGACTAAATAAAAATAATGCTACATGTTTTTTCATCACCACTGCAGAGGTAATGATTAATACAGTAATATTAAAGAAAAAAGCATTGTATCTTAGACTGATGAAAGGTCTCATTTATTTTCTCTATCGTTAATAAAAAGAAACACTTTGGAGAAATTTATCTTTATGCCTCAGGCCATAAGCTGATGACATAATAAAGACACGAAGAAACATTTTCCTCGAGGTGCAGTGTTAAACATTTAGACAGGTACATTAAGTGTATTTTCTTTTTCATCTTCTTAAATATTGATTGTAAAGTTCACATTTGTTAAGTGCATACAGGATCGCTGAGACAATAAATCTAAGACCGCAATTTCTCCTTTAGTGGAAGGGCTAAACAAGAGCTTGGAGAGTTTTGAACTTCATAGGCAGAGCACACTAGGTAGTGGTTGTTAGGATGTCTGGAATCCACTTTACAGTCTTTCAGCATAAGCAGCATGATGTAAATGCGCGTTAGTTAGCTTTGATCTCTACCTGAGGGGTAGTCAGTTGCCCTAATCCAGTATTCACGCTCTAGGGGTTTCAACTAGCACTTAATGAGTAAAGCCACACTCCAGAAATACTGTTACAAGTGCTTTCGCTTGCTCTCTCCCTAGCACCAAAGATTAGCTAATTAGTATGTTAGGGATACTTTTCATTGGCAGAACTAATGGTTTGCAATTAGCATAATGGATGATATAAATGAACTATGCGGTGAAAATAGTGGTTAAAATATTAAATTGGCTATCATATTTGAGATGTTCCTTGTCCTTGGTTAAACGGGATATAAAGTTGTAGGAAGTCTTTGCCCTTCATCTTTCAGAGCGGCACCTGCGGCTTGCTGTGCTGCCGCGGATTTGGAGGCTTCTGGCCGCCTGAGGTTTGCTCTCACATTGACTGAATTGTGCCTCTGGAGACTTTCCTTATGATCCTCTTCATTTCACAGAAGATTTTGGGCAATATAGAGTGGAAGCACTTTAAAAAGTCAGAAAAATTAGACTTCATTAAAATTATAGAATAGAGTGGAAGATCATTTTACGTGTGTTTGCTTATATACATGTGTGTGTATTTCTACATACAGACATATTTGGGCTCTTTATGACCTGCTTGTGAAAATAACATGTTGTGCAGGTCATCCAGCCTTCTTTCCATGAGGGAATCGATAGGTGAGGGATTTTTAGAGATGATTAGGCCATGAGGGTTGAGCCCTTCTCAATATTAGGGTTTTAGGTTCCTAAAAAAAGATACTTATGAGAACTTCTTTGCCCTTCTCCCTTGTAAACACAGTGGAAGAAAGTATTATCTATGAACCAGGAAATTGGCTAGCACCAGACGTGGAATATGATCACATGTATGTCTTGGACATTCTGGAACTGTGATAAATAGATTTCTTTCTTTATAAGCTACTCAAGTGTGGTACTTCGTTATAGCAACCCAAACAGACTAAGGCTCCTGTTCAGTTATTTATTCATTTAATGAGGACTTCAACAATTATTAGACATCTGCAGTATTCTAGGAATGTAGAGTATTCTACGCATTATCTTTACTCACTATATAAAAATGGGTAAGCTCTTTAGAAGTGTACGTTTAATGAAAAGTATTCAAATACACTCAGATGTTTATGGATAAATGCAGAATTTTTAGTGTGAAGTATTATAGAAGACACTATTAAAAAGGAACAGTGACTTTTGAGAAAAGCAGCAGCTAAGATGATCATAATGGACAGGTTGGATTTTGTGTTGAGGTGATGAAAAGAGAATTGATAGGAAAAATATGAACCAAGCCTTGGGAATGGGAGACTGCAATCTTTTGAGAGATGAGAATTTAAAGAGGGGCTGGGCTCTAATTAAGGAGGCTTCTGCGGTGTCATGTTAGGAAGCCTGGGCATTATCTTTGGACTCTGTGGATCATTTGAAGGAATTCAAGCTATGGAATTGCATGTTAAATTTAGTTTCTTGTTAAACATTTGACAGCTATGTCAAAGAAAATTTGTAGGGGGCATTGGTTGAAGTTGTTGCAGTGATGAGAAAAAAATTTAGTGGGAAGTAATAGGAAAAGATTAATTTGCTAATTAGGAGATAAAACTTGCAATTTGGTGTGTAGTGAAGGAATGAGAAGTACTGTTGAGATAAAACCATGAGATAACCAAGTTATCCCAGGAGAAGTGTTGAATAAACAGTGGGTGAATAAACAGTTGTCCAGGATTCCTGCCATAGGATGTGACAGAGAAAGAGAAAAGATGGGAAAGATTAGTAAAGACTGATGAAGGCCTCCTAGGTTTTCTCCACAACTTGGCGAAACTTCAGAGAGTTTTTACTGACTGTAAGTCAGTGAATTCCCTTTTCTTAGAGCATTTAATTTAGAGAACTTGCCATTTTCAATTCTTTCTCTTCTTTGATATATAACTCTTATAACAACTCAGGAATGTCTTTCATAGGAACCTGGGATCATCCCTTTGAAATGAAATTATCTGAACAGATAAGGCCTCTGTTTCTCCTTTGTGGGGTTGGGAACCTAACTTCTCTAAACATCAGCTTGAAAGCACAGGTAGACTTACCACATTGACCTGTCTCCTCCCACCCAACTTTTCCTAGTACTTTTCCACTAGCTTTTGCCAGCATTTAACATTATTTCTGTCTTTTGTTTTTAGCACAGTTAAATTCAATTTCTACTTGATTACAATGATCTAATAATCTTGAGTACAGTCTTGCCTGCATTAGGGCTCAGAAAACATTTCAAAATCTGTTTTATTTTCTTTTTGGGAAGGCATGCTGAGTAATTTGATCTAAAGTAAAAGAGAAGTCTTTAAAAGCAGGCCCAGAATCAAGAGTCTTTCACTGTTCCCTTGTTTCCCCCTTTCTCAGCAAAGTGAGATTTTTTCTGTAATGTTCCCTTATCTACCTGTTAGAGTTTACCAAGAAGAACATCTACTAACTTCAATTTCTCATTGAAATTTCATTAAGCAGAGAAGACTAAAATAATATCTTGGGAAGAAAGACAGGACTAGACTAGACTCTAGAATAATTATAAAGATGGCCAGCACACCTGGACAGACTTTAGTTACAAATTGTTATCCTCTGTTTTGCTCTCATAGGAAGTTACTTACAATCCATTATCTAGTTTGAGAGACAAATTGACTTTGTCCAAGGCTAATGTTTGTTCTGTTCTCAAAGCATATCAAAGTCTCCTGACTTCATTTGTGACTCTCAAAATGGTCTATATTCCTCATCCTTTATAGAATTGTGGTATGTAAGTATCTGAATCCATGTGGGTTGTTGTGCTCTGTTGACTTCTCTCTATGCTCTAGTTTTTCACCTTTTGCCCATTAACAGATTTGTATGTCCATATTGCATTCCAAACCAGTATCTATAACACATCTTTACTAGGAAAGCTGTGTTATAAAAATGATAGCGATAACTGATTCCCTAGATGTATAAATCTCAATGAGAATCATAAGAAGTGGCTAAAACTAAGTAATATTATGCCCCCCAGAAGAGCACAGTAACTCTGTGGTAATGGATTCCTAAGAAAACAATATTGATGAAATACCTGATAATGCATTTAAATGAATGATTATAAAGATGGCCAGCATGATTCAAGAGAATACACATTCAGTTGAAGAAAATTAAGAAAACAATGTATGACATGAGTGGGAAATTCAACAAAAAGAATCTTTAGAAGGAACTAAACTAAAATCTTGGCAATGAAGAGCTCAATAAATCAAATGAAAATATAGTTAAGAAACTCAGCAACAGAATAGATCAAGCAGAAGAAAGAATGTATAAACTTAAAGACAGATATTCTGAAATATCCCAATCAGATGAAAGAAAAACAAACAGAAAATCTTGTAAGAAAAAAAAAGGACAAAAGAATAAAGACATCTTTTGAGACGCTTGGAACACTATTAAATAAATAAATGCCTGCCTTTTATGGGTACCTAAAGTAGAAAAAAGGGGGAAAAGCATAGAAAATATATTTGATGAAATAATAGCTGAAAACTTAACCAATCTTGAGAAAGTTGTGGATCTCCACATAATGGAGCTCAGATATCCCAAACACATATGACCTCAAATACCCTCACTATAGCATATTTCAATTAGACTATTAAAAATACAAGAGAATTCTAAAACCAGGAAGGTATCAAATAACATTTTAGGGAACTCTCATTAGAATAACAGAAGATTTCTTAGTTGAAACTTTATAACCAAGGAAAAATGAAATGACATATTCCTTGTTCTAAAAATATAACTTGAACCAAAAATACTATGTTAATTCAGCCATTTCAGTGTAACAAGCTACCAAACCACGAAGAACAAATATAACGATTTTCCAAAACAGAAGAAATTTAACTAAAGAACAGTAGTAACTCCTTTATTATTAACAATATCCTTATAGGTTAAAAGATTAAATTTCCTAATTAATATATATTGATGGGATGAATACAAAATCAAGAATCAATAATAAGGGCCGGAGGGTTAGCTCAGTGGTTCCAGCGCCTGCCTCGCAAGCGCAAGGTCCTGAGTTTGATCCCCGGTAACCACATAGAATGCTGGGCGTGGAGACACACCCACCAACAATCAACACCGCATACCACAGTGCTGGGCGTGGTGGCT
>PVIC010056815.1:0-10828 GCA_004025085.1 Thryonomys swinderianus
GGCTCATTACTGCAGGAGCTGCACTGGCTTCCTCCTGGCAAGAGCTTCACCAATATGTCCCACCCCACTCCTCAAAATGCTTTTCATCCTTAACACTGTCCTCTTCTTCAACATATAGGTTTTAATTAAAACTCTAAGACAAAAAAGAAAAATCCATTTCACACCCTGCTACAATTCTATTTAAAACTTCATCATATGCTATTCTAACATGAAACTTAGCCATAGGTCCGTTTATAAGTATAGCCTATAAGTTAAAATTGCACTGTGTAGATATTTTGGAAGAAGCCAATAATAAAGGGTATTTAAACATATTGAATTTATGGTAATTTCTGTGTATAAAAATCTTTTAAAATTTCAACAGACAATATGGAGACATTTTGTAGGTTTTTCCCCACATTAATATAGAGCTGTAGGTAATTCCTAAAGATGTTATTTCCTTTATCATATCTGAAGAGCTTTCCTACCCTTATACCTGCTTAGAACAAATGTTTTCCTCCCTTCTCTGCCCTGTGCTTTAGTGGGGGACTTGGTACCCCCAAAGCCCTCCATCTCTCTTCCTGCTGAAGGCGAGCACACTGTGCAATATTTTCTTAAGAACATCTTGCTAATCACTAATTGCAACAACAATACAGTCAAGCTGAAATGGTGAAGGGTAGGACCTTAAGGTTTTCTGACTCCATAAGACTCTCTGTTTTTAACCAGCTGAAACTTTCCTTAGACTTCTAACCTTGACCTTTATCCAGAAAACCAATCTTATGTAACAGTTGCGATAACAAAACCAAAGAGTAAAAATTATAGTGCTCTCTCGCCCTCTTTGTCTCTCTGCCCCCCCAACACACACACACACACACACACACACACACACACACACACACACACACACACACACACACTGGTGCAACAAAGAATAGTGGTGAAACAAACAATAGAAAATTTCTTATTTTCCTAAATTTTTCTCAGGGGAAGAGCATCGTCCATTTCCAGCCTTTCTGTGGTTGTTAGAGTATAGAAGGAGGAACCACGGTTCCCAGCGAGACAGCCCTGCTAACTCCTGACTGGGGACCAGAACAGATCGCTTCCAAGGGGCTCCAGGGTTCAGTGCCATGAAAACAGGAAAAGTAATACCAACCTCTCAGGTTGCTGTGAAAATTAAATTAGGTGATAAATAGAGCCACTGGATCACAGTGTCGCATGCAGCTAATAACTGCCTGGTCACTGACTGAAGCTCCCAACATGAATTATCCGGAGAAACGTCCAGTTAAACTGGGAGAGACCAAGGTTCTTACTCCGGTCCCTGTCCGAGCACCTCCAGAGTTTCCCGTGCTTCGGTCCAGTCAGGCTGAACCCTCCTGGTGTTCCAACAGCCCAGGCTCACCAGAATCCTGCTTTTCTCCCTTCTCTGAAAATGTTTTAATAAGGAACTTGCACTTAAAATATTTTTTATAACTGAGACAGTGAGGGTGGACTTGTGAAGGTGCTGATGAGGAGGACAGATTCGGAGACCCGTTTCTGCCACTTCTCAACACTGTGTGTTTCATCTGTTCAGCCATATTCCTGCTACACAGGATCACCCCTAGGAGTGAAGCAAAAAATATAAGAAGCCAATAGTCTAACAACACTACAATAGAGAAACATTTTGGTGGAGATAAACAAGATGCACAACAACTTGATCTATCAATATGCTTATATTTTGTAATGGACTACTGAGTCAGAGATAAGAAAACGACACACAATTGATTCCTTCTGGTATGTAATGTCAAGTGGATTTCTAAAGGGCACTGTACAAGTTTGAACTTCCATATATCATTACTCCACGTCCAGAAACACATTTTGTGGTGTTTGTGACACCAATAACTGTCACTTGTGTATGAAGCAAGTATCTTCTGTTTTGAAGCTTGTCATTTTGCTCCCTTGTGGTGTCGATTGATTAAAAAAAAAGCCCTTTGTTTAATGACCTGATTATTTAGCTTAACTTTTATGGTTTTACTTTGGGGAACAGAGGATAATGGGTTTTTCTTTGTTACTCGATGCGTGATAATTACTATCATTTTTCTTACTGTTCGCATTTATCAAATTTGTCAAGTTTGAGTTCTATCCAAGCAAGTCTTGTGTCATCTTTATTTGAAAATCTTACACATGGAAAATGATATCTGTCTAGTTTTAATTGGTATATTTACTATTCAGAGTGACATCAATATTCTTTTTACATTTAAAGGCCATTTCCAAATCTTTTACTATCAGTTTATATTTTATGTTCACTTATTAAGGTTTATGATCTTTTTCCTCTAGACTTTTAAGAATGTTTACTGCAAGGAGAGGAGCCTTCTATCCATGATATAGATTACAAATTACACAAATTCCCCTTCTGTCACTTTCCTTTTACTTCGCCTATAGTTTTAATTTTGTTCACTAACAAGCAGTTTCTTTATCTTATATATTTGAACTTTCAATCTTGTAAAGTAGTGTCTTTATATTCTGAGTCATCACTTGGATGGCACCATATACCTAAGTTATTAGAAAGAGTTGTTTTTATTTTGTTTTGAGACAGAATCTCGCTTTGTAGCTCAGGGTGACCCTCAGCTCACTATGCAGCCCAGGCAAGCCCCAAACTCATAGAAATCCTCCTGCCTCTGCCTCTTGAGTGCTGGGATTATAGGTGTGAACCACCACACCTGGCATTTGTGGGATGTGGTACTGATTGCTAGTGGACATGAATCACCATACCCGATATTGTTGTATGTGGTTACTGAGGATAGAACCCGTGACCTTGCACTTGCTAGGCAGGCACTGGAACTACTGAGCTAAATCCCCAGGCCTAGAGAAGGTGTTTTGTTTGTTTTTTGGATTTTGGGGGTTTCTTTGGTATGTGATGTGAAGTAGGAATCAATGCTAACCCATTCTCCAAACAGCTCGCAGTTGTATTCATATCACTTATGTGGAACTCGCTTCTCCTGTGGGATTTGAAGTGCTTCCTTCATCATAAACAAAGTGTCTGTGAGGACCTAGATAAGATTTATATTTTAGCAGCCAAAATTAACATTTTACCATGAAATAATCTGTATGGATATTTTGCCCCAAATTCATATAAAAAGTTTAAGAATTTTTCTAACATATAGACAATCCTGGTTGTACTTGAGAACAAATTAAAATTTATCCCATATAAATTCTTTTTCTCATTTTGATTTTTATTATTTAAAAAATTTAAAGTTAAAATTAACAATATCCTACCAGATTTTTTTGGTAAATATCAGTGAAAGAAACTCTGTCTTATTAGTAAACAAGCTTCATGTATTCTTTAGATTCTTTTTTTTTTTTTTTTTTGCTTTTTGAGATAGGGTCTCACTTTGTAGTTCAGGCTGGCCCTGAGCTCACTATGGTGCCCAGGAAAGCTGCCGCGAACTCAGCAATTCTCCTGTCTCTGTCTCCTGAGTGCTGGGATTACAGGCGTGAGCCACCACGCCCGGCATTGTGGTATGCGGCATTGATTGTTGGTGGGCATGTCTCCACGCCTAGCATTATATGTGGTTACCGGGGATCAAACTCAGGACCTTGCGCTTGCGAGGCAGGCGCCGGAACCACTGAGCTAACCCTCTGGCCCAAGATTCTTATATTATTTATTATGCATTACTAGAAATTCCTAGTGCACTGATAGTTTTTTCTTAATGCCTATTCTATGTGCTTAATTATTTAAGTTGATAACAATCTATTTTTTGAGCTTCTATATACTTTATTTAAAATCACAATGAAAGCAGAGTAGCTTTCACTGGAAAATTGAATTTTTATTTAAGCAATTGTCTGGAATTCATTAAACTTTGGATATAATTATTACTCCTATGTGAATAAGATTCCAAAAGTCAACTATGATTATGAGCTTTGAAATACCTATGTTAATGAAATTTCTGGCTCTTTTAGATGTATAAAAGATTCCAAGATGTTAATTTAGATTTTTTTCTTAATTATTTCCATTTATTAATAAAAGATTGATAGATTGTAAAAGGAAAGATTGCATTTTTCAAAAACTAAAGGTAGAAGCAAAATGAACTACTAAGAACTGTCAAAAGAAAAATGAGGACAAATAATAAATTATGGAATAAGAAAGACATCTATAATATTTGATCAATGAGAATTCTTTCAAACAGTAAGACAATGGCTTGTGAATTTATGTATTTTTCACTTAAATATCAACTATTGATAAAATGAAAGCCATTTGTAACCATTTTAAGTGTGTATGTGTATTTATGACAATCTAAATAGAGTCTGGTAGACAGAAAATTTTTTATTATTTCCAAGAAACTAGGAATACAATCTTATATTGAGCATGCCATTTTAGAATAGCTTTCTCTCTTTAATCTTAATTTCAGAGGGTTTGGTAGATAAGGTTAACTTGTTATTAATTTTGCTAAAATTAATATAGTTGATACTATTCACTGACTTGAATTAATAAGTCACTTCGTACCATTATGGTATCTATATA
The DNA here is from genome assembly GCA_004025085.1 of Thryonomys swinderianus. Classification (NCBI taxonomy): domain Eukaryota; kingdom Metazoa; phylum Chordata; class Mammalia; order Rodentia; family Thryonomyidae; genus Thryonomys; species Thryonomys swinderianus. The sequence goes on from PVIC010056815.1 coordinate 4,475, forward strand.
ATTAAGATACCTGAATACCAATTTGGCTTATAAATTAATAGCTGATAGCCACACATTTTAAAATAGTACAAATTTTTAATTAATAATATGAAATATGAGTGAAAATCATGTGAAATCTTCTAAGAATAATTTTTAGTGGAAGAAATATTAAAATGCTGGTTAATTTAACATTTTTTTTTTTGAGACAGTGTCTCACTTTGTAGTTCAGGCTGGCCCTGAGCTCACTATGTAGCCCAGGCAAGCCTTGAACTCAGCAGTCCTCCTGGCTCTGCCTCCCGAGTGCTGGGATCACAGGCATGAACCACCACGCCCGACACTGTGGTATGTGGTATTGATTGCTGGTGGGCATGAATCACCACGCCCAGCATTGTATGTGGTGACCGGGGATCAAACTCAGGACCTTGCACTTGTGAGGCAGGTGCTGGAACCACTGAGCTAAATCTCCGGCCCCTAAAAAAAGTGTTTTTAATATCTTTAAATTGTACTGATTTAACTGGTGTCCATTTAAACAAATGCATTTAAAAACATAATTTTGGAATTATTCTTCATTTCTCTACATAATCTCAGGCTAATCAGAAAGAAAATTATGTATTTAATGAATTTCACTCATCTTTCTACAAAAGGGATTTACATGACCCATATCCAATAAAATAATTGAAAATACTATTTATAATACTGGTTTGTAGATCATTTGATGTTTTCAAGGGATCAAATATAGCAAATCTATCACTGTAGGACACTGAACATATTAAATAGCTTTATTATCTTTCCATCCTCAAAAATGAGTCTTTCCATAAATATTATTATTGTAACACACATACTAGTTCGTTTTTATTAGATATATCTTTATTACTCTCAATATTTTAACACACTTCTTTAAATGTTTTATATCTTTAAGGGTTAAATTTTAATTGTGCTGGTCTGGCTGTTACTATATTACCAAATTCTTGCTTTTTAATGTTAAGGCAGAGTCTAGCTAAGTTTCCCTGTCTGGCTCAGAATCTCAGTCCTTGGGCCTCAGCCTCCCAAGTGGCTGCAGTTACAAGTTTTTGCCTTTGCACCTGGTTGTCTCCTTTGGTTTTTGTGTGTTGATAAAAATTTTGTCCTTTGTAGATTGCGTTCTTAGGCCAAACTTTATTAGAAGATGAAAAGGAGAAAAAGAATGAGAGGAGGAACAGAATGGAGAACATCTCTGTCTCAGCTCAATTGATTGGCATCTTCTCCTCTACACCTACTGCAGTCACCAAATCACTCCTCTCAACAGTTACTGTACCCTTGTGAATGACACCTCTCTTCCTGGGTCCTCTCCGTATCTCATCTTTTTCATTTCTCTAAATATTTCCTCCATTCCTGGGGGGCTACTCGTTCTCATATTCCAGACCACATTATCACTAATAAATATATCACCTCTAAAATCTTTGTGTCTAGTATGGAAAATAATTCCTCTTCTCATGGATGTACTTTCCCTTTGCTTTAAACCTTTAACTTCATGTGACTTCTAATACATCAGCTCCATCCATTCATCACTCAAAATACTCTAAAACTCACCTATCCTCTCTCCTCCCCAGTTTAGACTTTGGTCTCACATTGTCTTTGAAAATCCTTGAGCTGGCTGTGGTAGGCCACTCCTTAATCTCAGCACTGGGAAGGGTGAGGAAAGAGAATCATCCAGAGAGCTCAAGGTCAACCTGGACTACATAATGAGTTCAAAACCAGCCTGAACTTCACAGTGCCACCCTGTCTCAAAAAAAAAAAAATCTGAAAATCCTTGTTTGGTTGTATCAAATTATCTATATTCCCATTGGCACCCAAGAAATTTTCATGCCAGTAGTCTTATTGACCTAAATTTAAATCCGTGATCACACATTGCAAATGGGCACTCACACTCTGTAGTCTACCACAGTCAGTCAGGCCAGTTTTTAATTTTCAAACATCTGTTTTACTTGCAACATTGCCTTTTCTTATGTCAACATCTACTAATCCTTTCTCAGATTCAATGGAGGCTTCACTTTCAAAGAAAATTAGTTATCAAACTCTTATCTCTGCATCTATCTGCATATTTATTCTTCAGTTGTATTGTTAAATATGAAACCAATCTGACTTAGGTAGTGAGAAACTTAATTCAGAAAGATTAATAACTCTCTTTGCACTGTTGACACTCTGTTTCCTTGATAATTTCTAAATATTAGAGTGCTCTAGAACTGGTATAATTCCTTTGCTACCTTAGCTAGGGTTCTTTCACTAACCTCATCAATTCTCAAAGTTTTAAACACTTCATATGTGTGTGTGTGTGTGTGTGTGTAGATATAGATATATATAGTTGATTTTAAAAATTGTATTTTCAACTATGATATCTTCTGAGAGCCTTAAGCTAAAAATCATTAATCTTTTGGGCATCAGAAATTATGAGAACTTTCTATAGTTGCAAGATTACTTCTCAGAGCTTCATATAACCTGGCCTACCAACATCCTAGGCCTTAGAAGACAAAGAGATAATGGTCAATATTAATGCTTTATTTATTATGATTTATAAAATAACATTGTGGAGAAAAAAGTTTAAGTTCATCAGAGGCATTGCTATTTCTCTTGCCCTCCACTCCAGTGGAGAGAATCAGTTACACACTGCACTTGCAGATGCCTGCTGGGAAATTCTATGAAAATAAACTCCTGATTTATCCATTCAAGCAGGATGTCCTAAAATGGAAAACTCTAATTAGTAGTAAATTTATAGCTGCCAAGACATAGCAGTTCCTAAATGATTATCATGAAATTATACTTTCTTATTCATTTTCTAATTATATTGTCAGATATATGCAAGTATTTTTGTTTTTCTAAGATTAAAGATGCTCAATGTTAGGCTTTGTCTTTAAAAAATATGTTACTTGATGTGACCTCTATATATTATTGTAATCCAGTGTACATAGACATCTTGAGCCTAAATCTGTGCAAAAGAAAAAATATTCTCAATCTATAACAAGTCTGGTTCCTCCCACAACTTTCCTGATAACTGTTGCAACAAGCCAATCTACAGGTCCAGTTAATAACTGCTGACATGTGCAAACCACCCCCAAACCTTAATTTCTTTCTGTTTTCACATCCAGCACACCAGTGACTCTTGTCATCTGTAACTGCAAAATGCATCTTCCCCTTGTGCTACTTCTGCCCTCAGATCACATTGTCCCACATGAGTATCTTTTTATTTCCAAACTTTTACACTCCTCATAATATTTCCACATAACATCCAGAGTAACTATAAAGTATAAGTTAGATCAGTGTCAAAAAAGAATTCAAATTTATCTTTTAAGAACCAGTCTAAATTTTGCTTAATATTTCAGTTATATCAGATGCCACTTACCTATCCTGAATTATCTGTTATATATAACATAATCATGAGGCTCCTGTTCGGGAGATGGAACTACTCTGATACAGTTGAAGAACAAATATACCAACACTTAGGTGTTGGAGAAGATAGTACACATGGTCAGTACAGAAATCACACAATACTTTAAGAAAGTATAAGAGTAAGAGATGAGTCTGTGGAAGAGGCAGCAACTCAAGCATAGGCTCTTTGTAAAGCTTCAGGCTCTAAAAGAACTTGTGAAGAAAATAAATGCCCATGACCACTGTAAGTTATTGATTCCCCCACTAAAATACTTCAAAAGTACAGAATTTCCACTTTGTAATCTGATTAAAGTGTTAAATATCAAAAACACTAACTTTGTAAAACACCCTATTTATTTATTTTTTTCCAGAATATACGAGAGATTCAATCATGGTAATTGGCTTTCTAAGAAAGAAGTGAAAACAATTATACTAGGAATCTGCAGTGTGATAGATGTCGTTCATTCATAGATAAAGAAAAACATAGTTTTAAACTTAATTAACTCTATGATAAGATTATTAAAATTTCAGTTTCTTTTATATCTATATGTTTCTTAGCTTGGGGCAATCCGTCAGCGGTTAAATGGGGAAAGATTAGCGTAAAAATTTATAATCATATTGGCCAATTTAATATGTCTTTCTGAGATTAATAAATCAGTCTATTTAACTTTAATTACCATTTTCAAGTAATTATTTGCCTGTAATGAACCTGATATGCTCAAATGTTAAATGTCTGAGAATTTAGACTGTGTCAACACAATGATAAATGAAGCCAATTAGGTTGTCATTTTTTTTTTATCAAACCAGGAATCACTTCATTGAAAAAATCCATTTAATTACTTTTTAATCATATGTAATAAATCTTCAACTGTCCGTCAATTTAGTGTAACAACTAAAATTAGAAAGCATATAAACTTTTCTTTCTAAATGTGCATATTTAATTATTGTTTGCCTATTATAAATGATGTGATAATATCATTGGTAACCCAGTATTTCTGTTAGCTTTTGTGTCCAATAGTTCATTATTGCTGACCTTTTACATATTTTAGATCAAATATCTCACTTGGCTTAGTTATACCTGTCCCTAGTTTTGTGCAAATGCATCCCTTTCTGGGTTTTCCTTTCATGAACTCAAAAGCTTTATCCTATTTTAGATAACAGTAGGTGACTTCTGAAAACTAATGAAGTTACATAACCGAGTCCAGAATCTCATTAGAATGTTTTCAGAGATGGTGTAGTATGAGCTTTCTTGATGTTTGATGTAAACAATACCTGAATCCATTCATTTTCTCTTCTCCTGGCTTTTTTGAAATTAGCCACTGGAGGATATTCCTGGGAGACATAGGAGTAGTGAGTACAAGTTACTGGTCTCCATTCAGGGGTTCCAAGGAGACTGTGAAAACCCCCAGCTCTCTTCTAGTCCCAAAGCTCACAGAACATGAAAAATCCTATTCTGAGTGGCCTCAGCCATATTTTTACTCTCCAACTGTTTATACAGCTCCTACTGTTTCGAGAACAAAAAATTAAGTTCACTAGAGCCTCATCAAGATGGGTCTCTGGCATTAGACCATGTTCTTGCTGGAAACTCCATCTGTTTCTCTGTTGTTGGAACCCATGTGTTTCTCTGATGACCTGGCTTTGTAGTGATGTGCAGCATGAGTTGAAAAGTACAGTGTGCTGTCAGTGACTCGCTGTTGCAGGTCGCCCTTTCACTGTTTCCTTTGTAATACAAATTAGGTACGTCCTTTCCTTTCCTTTCGTGTGCCGAACTGCAGCAGCACAATAATCATCCTCTTATTAGATAAAATGCAAGAAAACAGTGCTATTGTTTCTCCTTCAATTTCTGATTAGCTGCAAATACAGACCATGCACTCGGAATTCTTTGACTTAATGACTCCCACACATCATTCCCAAACAGGCCTTTACCACATCAGAGTTTGTATGTCTGAAGGCAGGTTTCCACATCTCCAGTAGTAGCAAAGTATGTGACACACATAACAGTTCTATGAGTCTATTTAAGAAATCATAATTAATAAATAATAATCCATATGTAATAAATTTAACTAGTCAATGTTTAGTAAGTAAATAGTGAAAGAATGAATGTTAGTGGTAATTAATGGGAAAAAAATGACTTACTGGAAGGATAGAAGATCTTTACAGGGCCTGGGATTTAGCTCAAGTGGTATGACACCTACCTTGGAAGCACAAGGCCTGAGTTTGATCCCTGGTACTAAAGGGGGGGGAAAAAAGTTTTTTTTCAGAATTCCAGGGAAAGGCTTTCCTACTTGACAGAGGTGGAGTAGCAAACAGCAAGGATTTTATGGGAAAACGGGCCCCACAGGAAAGCAACCAGTCTGAGCCTCACATTTACATTTCTACCAACAGAAGAGGAAAGAACAGATGAATAAAAGCACGAGCTAAGTTCCTGATATTCCTGAAAAAATGTAAACATCAATTTGAGGGACTATCAAGCCTTGGAAAATATGAAAAGATTCCCCCTTTAAACATTAGAGCCAGGTGTGCTTCACATGCCTGCACTCCCAGCATTCCCAGAGGGTAAAATGGGAGAAGCTCGGGTGGATTTCAGTGTTGTAAGTTTAGCAATTTAGTGAGGTCAGCTTGTAATTAAATAGAAAACATCCTTCCATCAACCTGTGCTTTCCAAAGACAGTATTATAGAACAGAAAACAGGGGGCCGGAGAGTTAGCTCAGTGGTTCCGGTGCCTGCCTCACAAGCACAAGGTCCTGAGTTCGATCCCCGGTGACCACATACAGTGCTGGGCGTGGAGACTCACGCCAATCAGCCATCAGTACCACATACCACAGTGCTGGGCGTGGTGGCTCTTGCCTGTAATCCCAGCACTTGGGAGGCAGAGGCAGGAGGATTGCTGAGTTCCAGGCTTGCCTGGGCTACATAGTGAGCTTGGAGCCAGCCTGAACTACAAAGTGAGACCCTGTCTAAAAAAAAAAAAA
>PVIC010056816.1:0-10794 GCA_004025085.1 Thryonomys swinderianus
TTCCAGAGACATACCATTACTCATATTGTTTGAAGTGCAAGATGTGTACACTGCTAAGAAGGATCCTGTATGGTTTCACAGTGAGTTTTTAATAAAGACTCAAACTCAACTACATCAGCTTGGCTCCGGAGGGTACGCTTTTACATTTAACTTGTGTCAGGTGTCAGTACTATAGTATAGAATTGTCATTCTAAGAATATTGTACACTTGGATTAGGTGAGTGTTGATTTCTAAGATATTAAGTATTATAGAATTAATGTCACAATGTGACATTTATATGAGTAGAATCTCTCTGGATGCATATACTTGTTTAGCTTTCCAGAATAAAAAATTTTGTTTCTGCTGGGTGTGGTGGCTCACACCTATAATCCCAGCGCTCTGGAGGCAGAGATAGGAGGATTGCTGAGTTCAAGGCTTGCCTGGGCTACATAGTGAGCTCAGGGCCAGCCTGAACTACAAAGCGAGACCCTGTCTCAAAAAACAGAAAAAAAAAGTAGAAAAAACAATTTGTTTTCCTAATACTCTTAGAGAATAAAATACTTTTTTGGTAAAGTTTATCAGCTTTTCCTTACCAAATTATAAGCAACAATTATGAAAACCTATGCAATTTATATGTAAAGATATTTTTTTCCATTTAACCTTGAAGTATAAACAAGATTACCTAAGTAATACTTATTTTAGTTGACATCCAATACCTTTTAAAGATGTATTTTATGTAAATCATAAATTTAGCACTAGTATTTTTTACTTTTAGCAATTAAGTGTAGTTGGCAGATTTTGCTGTTCTGGCTAATTATTCTGCAGGGTAATAAACCATGTTAACAAAATAGACATATTTTAAAATGCAAAGTGATCTCCATTTAGATAATCTAAATTAACAGGTCAATGAATGTGCTGTAAGAAATAAATTTAAAAAGTAACAAATTAGCCAACAAAAGGTTTTAGCTCTAATCTCAGTGGTTGTACTAACTAGCTACTTGATTTTCTACAAGTCAATTGAACATTCTTGGCCGTCAAATTTTAACAAGTGCAGCAACAACTTTTTATAAAAATTGATCACATATATAATATTTCCTGGACAATTTTGGTATATGCAACAAAATTAGAATATTCAGCTAATTAACTACAGGAAAATGATATAGTTTTGCTCAAAAACATGTTCACTCATCATTTGATGTGAGAGAATGAAAAATATTAATTGCAAAATTTCTGGATTAACAGACAGATGTCTGATATTTATAGATATTAGTTGATATGTAGAAGATGCTTCTCATAAATTAGTGAGTTTAAGATTCAATAATGACTACTTGGATCTACAGAATAAAATCTAAATTTCTTGCAAAGTTTCTATAATTTGACTCCACCTATGTTCTCTGTCATTTGTTCCTGTTTTTTTCTCTCCTTTTTTCAGCTCCGTAAATTGTGAGGCTTATGTAACTACTAACTTCAATGCTTGAGACACAGTTTTCTATTCCTCTAAAATAAAGTTCCAGCCTCTCTCATCTAATCAAATATGCTTTACCTAAGACTGTCTTCTTCCCTGAAATTTCTCTTCCTGACTGCTATAGAAATTGTTTTATGATATTTCATATGATTTTTAAAAAGAAAATGTATTCATATCATCATATATGTCATGTAATTTTAGCTACTAATAATAAAGACAGAAACATTTTCATGAAACAAATTTGAGAGAATTATCTCAAAATAGAAGTATATGTCAGTTATCCATAATTCTTCTTGTAAGAAATATTTTTATATAAATAAGTTTATGAAAATCCATTAACAATAAGCAGCTATGAAGTAATCATATTTAGGATTTATTAATGCCAGAGCCAAATAATGTTGAGAAAGATATAGGTACCAATTATTAATCAGAATAATAATTTGTAGAGCAAAGACAAGGATAATGATTAATTTACATTTTAAATACCATAGATTTATTGACCAAGTATAGGACCAAGTTTCCACAGTTGAGATAATGAAAAAATTCAATTTAATGAATTTTATGTGAATATGTCACATTTGCTAAAGGTGCATTTTTTCAAAGATAAAAACCATGTTTAATCATTTCGCACTTAGAACTAGAAAAAGTTCTAAAGGCTGATTAAATAGTAATGGTGTAATACATTTTAAAGTATTCTAATGCAAAGAGAAGCTGTAGAGATGGTTGAAAATTTATGGTTTTTAGAGTTCTTTAAGATTTTGTGGTGATTTTTTTAACCTTATAATTTATATTCTTGGCAGTGAACCCTACCAAAATGACAGAACTATTTTAACAACTATTTTAAGAATAAATAGGCTATTCTTCCCAAAGAAGATAAAAGATTAATAAATTTCAATTATTATGCATTTTTCACCTCAGAATTTCCATGTTGAAAATTACAAAATGTGTGATGGTTAAACCTGATCCTGTCAAGTCTTTTGGCTTGGAGTTGCTCAGGGTGCTTGGAGAGAACACTTCTAGGTGTACATAGGTGGGCCATGTATTCCTGGCCTTGGGTACTATTGGTGGTTCTTTGTCACTCACTCTTTCTAAATTTTCATCTGCTCTACTTTGCTGCCATGATCTAAGTGTTTTTGTTTTGCTATGACTTTTCACCATGTCTTTGCTGCCTTCAAGGCAGCCAAATATGGACTGAATCTTCTGAGATTCTGTACCAAATTAAACATCCTTTCCTATAATTATGGCAGTTGATTAATGCATTGTAGTCACAGCACAACGTACTAATCCAAATAATTGGGACTGGATATATGTGCTCTTTACTGTGATTGTTCTTGATAATCAGTGATTGTTCTTGTAGTTCAGAAGGTCATAAAATCCACTGAAAAGAAGAGTGTGAAAAGGTTTGGAAAAGCAAGCTAGTGAAGCTTTAGAATGTTCTAATTAAAAAGGCTTTTATTACTGGATCAATTTTGTTGCTTATTATTGAAATATTTAAGTCATCATGTCTTCTTACTTCAATTTTAGTAACTCATGGGTGTCTTTGAATTTACCCATTTCTTCTAGATCTCCAGTTTATTAGAATGTAAATTGGCAAAATATTTTCTTATATATCTTGGCAATTCAGTACTGTTTGTTGTGATTTTGTCATTAATTTCTAATTTCACTTTTCCTTTCTTTAATCTTTCAAGTGTTAGTAAGATTCTTTGAATTTGCTCTTTACAGTGGTATATTTTTAATACTTGCTTGGGATCTAACTCTGACTAACATGCATAGAAGTCTAAAGATATGTCTCTAGTGACAAATTAGAATAAAATATACATGACAGAATAATGGCTTTGAATTTTTAGGAGTTTCTCAAAAAAATTGACAACATTCATTCTTGGCAAACTACCAAAAGCAAAGGTGACTCTTTGTTATAGTTGTTGCTTGGAAACTGGAGAGGGCATGAACAATATTTTATGAATTCACTGAAGCACAGTTTCAAATGACATTAACTTCTTTGGCCCTGCTGGGAAACAAGGTCTCAGAAAAACAGCCTGGCAGGTGGCACTGAGGAGTCAAATAGTCAGTTCCGAGTGTTACCTTAGGGAAGAATACCAGAGCAAGAGGTGGACTATCAAACAACAAGCTCTGACCAAAAAAAAAAAAAATCAAAGGAAACTATGCGAATACAAAGAGGATATAGAATTGTTTTCAAATGGAGTTTTTAATGGAATTCTTTATTGGTATATTTTATATACATCTCACAATCACACACAGTATTTGTGAATTTGTACCAGTATATGACACAAGTTAATTCTCATTTTTACCCGCATCCCTACCCACTCCCATCCCCCACCCCTATATACATGCTATTTTTTTTTCTTTCAGAATCATATTTATTCAAATGGAGTTTTAAAATAATGTCATACCCAATACAATATTCATTGCATTATGTATCTATACGTGATCTATTCAGCAAATGTGTAACTATGTGGAAAGAAAGATGTGGAAGGGTTTCCCATGGATTTAGTATAAGTCATTACGGTCTTCTAGGAATCGCTGGAAATTTCATTGTCCTGAAGAATACCTGTTTCAAATCAGTTCATAGTGTATGTATGTAAACTATTCATTTTATAATGTTTCCTTTGAAAGGGAGAGAATTTCTGTCCAGAACGCTGTTGCACCTATTGGAATTAACCCTACTACTATTAAGGATCAGCTTTTTAATTTTTTTCTAAAAGTTTGAGATTGTATTTTTTTTTTTTTTTTTTTTTTGCTTTTTGAGACAGGGTCTCGTGTTGTAGTTCAGGCTGGCCCTGAGCTCACTATGGTGCCCAGGCAAGCCGCCACAAACTCAGCAATCCTCCTGTCCCTGCCTCCCGAGTGCTGGGATTACAGGCATGAGCCACCACGCCCGGCATTGAGATTGTATTTTTAATATTTCTTAAAATCATTAGTAGGTTGCAGTACATAATGATTATATACATTCTGAAGAATTGGTACATGTAAATCACACATCTCAGTTCCTTTGATCTCCTTCTCTTCCTTCCTTTGTATCCTTACTTTCTTGCCAGCATTAGATTCAATAATATATTTTATAAGTCCTTATAAAGTTAATACATATTAACAACCATATTAAAATATCAAATAATATAAAACACAAAAACATTTATACTCAATCAAATATGCTTTGAGTACATTGTCTGTATTGGATTACAATAACAAATTATTTTTTGCTCTCTTTCTTTCTTATTGTCTGTATTTTACAATGTACTTTACATATATATATATATATATATATATATATATATATATATATATATATATATATATATATATTTTTTTTTTTTTTTTAGACAGGGCTGGCCCTGAGCTCACTATGTAGCCCAGGCAAGGCTCGAACTCAGCAAACCTCCTGCCTCTGCCTCCCGAGTTCTGGGATTACAGGTGTGAGCCACCACACCCAGCACTGTGGTGTGTGGTACTGATTGCAGGTGGGAGTGAGTAATCACTCCTGGTATCATTGTATGTGGTTACTTGATCAAACCAGGGACCTTGCGCTTGCTAGTAATGCTTCAGAACCACTAATTTTTTATATAAGAAAAACCACCTGGCATACATCTTTATGTGTTTGCTTCATTTTATCGTCTCAAGAAACATCCATTTTCTTCAAATAACTTGTTTATCATTGTTTTGGCAGAGTAGTACTCCACTGTGTCTAAATATCATATTTTCTTTATCCATGCATCTGTTGATGGTTCTATTCCATAGGCTATTTCCAAGATTTATTGTGAATTGCTCTGCTATAGACATGAGTGTGCATGTACCAATGTGCCATGATGTCTTTCTCTCTTTTTGGAAGATGCCTAAAAGGAGAGTATCTAGGTCAAGTGGCCTTTCTCTTTTTTATTTGAATTCTTTATTGGTACATTTTCATAGCGATTGTACTCATTTACATTCCCATCAACAATTCCTTATTCCCTGTACCCTTGTCAGCACTTGTTATTTATGGATTTCCCTGTAATACCCATTCTTTCTGGAGTCAGATGAAATCTTATGCTGTTTTAATTTGTGTTTCTCCAATGGTCAGTGATGCTGAGCATTTCTCCTGTAGTTATTACCTATTGGTTCTTCTTCACTTGAGGAGCATGTATTTATTTCAGATGCTCATTTTTTTAACTGGGCTTTTAACTTTTTGGAGTATATTTTTTATAAGTTCATTATTTATTCTACTATTTTGTCTAAGAAGTAGCTGAAAAACTCCTTTGCATAGGTTGTCTCTTCATGCTTTCCATAGTTCTGCTATACCGAATTTTACTTTTTTTCATTTTATGTAATCCCATTTGTTGATTCTTTGAATTATTTCCAGTGCAGCTGGAGTTCTGTTCAGACAGTTTGTCTTCAAGAATTTTACCTATTTTGTCTTTTAGCGCATTGAATATTTCTGTACTAATATTTAGATCTTTGATCCATTTTGATTTTGGTTTAGTGCCTGGTGAGAGACATTCATCTAGGTGCAATCTTAAATATGTGGATCATCAGTTTTCCCAACACCACATGTTAAAGAGGCCGTCCTCCCCCTGCTGAAGGGATTTAGCACCTTTGCCAAAGATAATAAGATAACAGCGTGCACTTGGAGCTGTTTCTTCATCCTGTATTCTGTTCCACTGAATCACAACCTGTTGTTTGGCCAATCCATGCTGTTTCTATCAGTGCACATTAACATAATTTTAGATCCAAGACTGTGAGGCCCATTGCTTTGTTCTTGTTGCCCAGATCATTTTTCCTATTGTAGTTATTGTCTTTGCCATTTTACCTTTGTTTCCTTTAGTTTTATGAGAAGTGCTGTTTGTGTTTTGGTGGGCAATGCATGCGTTTGTTATAATTTTGAAAGTGTGGCCATATGTAATATATTGGTCCTGGGTACCCAGGAACTAGGGGTATACACATTTTCTGATATTTTCTTTCATCTACTTTTTCAGAGTATAGTGAGTTTTACTATAGAGGTCACTCACTTCCTTAGTTAATTCCTAAGTATTTCATTTTCCTTGATCATATCATAAAATGCACTACCTTTTCAATTTCTCTCTCATTGTGTTTGTTACTGTTGTACAGGACTGATACAGACTTTTGAGTATTAATATCTATCCTGTTATGCTACCAAATTTGGTAATTAATTCCATAATGTTTTGGTGGAGTTTTGTGGTATCGTATGTAAAGGATCAAGTCATCTACAAATCACAATAATTTAACTTACTCCTTCTGCAATTATATCATTTTCTTTATTTTATTGGTACCTTTTATATACACATTATGGTCACAGTCAACATGGGGAAATTGTAGCAGTAAATGACATGACTTAATTTTAATTTTTTTCCCATTCCCCTGTCCCCAAAGTCCCCCACCCCTATATACACAAGCATTGTTTTGTATTTTAGCAACAAAATTTTTCTCTTCTTTACTTAATCCTACTCCTTTTCTCTTTCAATATTTTTACTATTTTCCAATAGTAAATTTTCAGTTTAGTACATGGTGAAGGACATAGATTTAACTTTATTCTTAGGAAGTTGAAATTCAATTTTCCCAGCACCATTTATTAAAGAGGCTGTTTTCCTACACGGAAGGTGGTTAGATGCTTTGTCAAAGATGAGGGGGGTTGTTTTGGATCTTCTAGTCTGTTCCACTGATCCTCAGATCTGTTACTTTGCCAGTACCATGCTGTTTTTATCACAGTGGTTTTTAATATAGTTTCAAACTAGGGATTGTGATACCCCTCCCTTCCACCACCACCACCGTGTTCATGTTGCCTACAATTGCTTTGGTATTCTAGGTTTCTTGTGGTTCTAGAAGAGTCTTATGCAAATATGTCTAAAACTCTACATGACACCCCACTGAAGTATGACTACAACAGCGTAAAATTTTTCATTTCAGAATCACACAATATAACATTAAAGATTTAGCCACTATAGCAAAACGTTAACATGAGTCACATAAGCATTCCTGACTATTCTGTAGATTTTCTACCAGTTAAAATCATTAGATTTGTTTATGAATTTCTGCTTGCCTCATTCTCTAATTGCAGGTCTAATTCAACATGTATGTGCTAAAAGTTTTATACTCAAAAATCACAAAAACCAATCATGAATAGATGATTATAAACTTATTCAAAGGGGCCAAAACTAGTAGATAACTTACAAGAGAATATATAAAATTATGCAAATTACATGGACCTGATTGAGATAGCACAGGGATGTTGATTCTTATCATATGTTTATTTCCCCCTTTTTCTTATAACAAAGCAGAGAAAACTAATTTTCTCTCTAAGAGTCTAAGCTAAGACATATGACTGGATGGTCAAATCATATTCACACAAACCAGAGATGGAGACAGGTGCATTAGAGGAGAAGAAAGGAACAAAATGAATCATGTATTATGTACCTGTGATGCTCACCATTAATCTAACCATTATGTACAGAATTTATATACTAATAAAATAAAAATTAAAAAAATAATAAATCATCTGCAATTGTTTATCAATAATTTCAAGTGCACATGTAGGTGAATGAGGAAGTTATTTCTTGGACCATTTTCCAGCAGATTTCTAGGTCCTTTAGTCCTTTAGATTGTGGTAGAGGTTTAGGAAACAGTGACTCTGTAAAATGATTGTACTCATCATTTGTGAGGAAGCTGTTTGTTTACACAGCTGTTTTCTATAGTCCATCGAGTCTGGGTAACAAGCTATTTCTCTTGGAGTCATGTCCCATACATTGATAGATTTTAGGTTTCTTCACCAAAACGAACTGGAGTTACTACTTTTGAAGAGCTCTAATTATGGGGGTTACCCACTTTCCGGGCCCCCCTTCTGTCTCTCTTAAGGCAGAAGCTTTCTCTCTCAATAAAATTTTCCTACTCAAACCTCCGTCGTTAACTTCACGGAGGTAAGAGTTTTCTTTCCTTCAGAAACTCTAAAAGGAAAAAAAAAGAGCTCTAATTATGATTCTGTATTTTAAATTTGAAAAATATTTTATTATTGTGCAGTAATCCTAAAATGCAAATTAAAAACCAGTATCCACAATCTCAGTTATTCCCTTTTCCTCCTTTACTGCCTATTAAACTTACAGTGTTTTTACATCAATTTATACATGATATACATTTCCCTTGAGATTTAGGTACTGTTCTGGTGACCAGTCTGGAATGACTGACTCTAGGAAAACATTATGCTACCATCCAAATGAAGAATTGTATTACAGTATTTGAAAAGATCATAAGAATCATTTCTTTCAGAACATGAGTTATATAAAATGTTGTGATTTTCTTTTTAGACAGGGTCTCTCTCTCTCTCTGCAGTTCAGGCTGGCTCCAAGCTCACACTATGTAGCTCAGGCAAACCTAGAACTCAGTAATCCTCTTTCATCTGCCCACCAAGTGCTGGGAATACAGTCATGAGCCTCCATGCCTGGCATTGTGGTGTGTGGTACTGATTGCTGGTGGGTGTGAGTCACCACGCCTGGGATTGTTGTATATGTTTTCTGGAAATCAAACCAGGGACCTTGCACTTGCTAGGCAGGTGCTGGTACAACTGAGCTAAATCTCCTGCTCAAATATATAATGTTTTTGAATAATTGGCTTAAAGACTTTTTCTGGTTTTTCTGTAAAATCTCCATCATAATGATATTTGTAATTAAATATTTGTAAATAAATATATGAAATTACATGACCACTTGAAAGCAAGATGATGAATGAAACTTGCATAAAACTATGACTCATGCCATTGTAACTACTAATAATACATATTTGGTCACAAAATTAAGACTAAAATTGTACATTTTAAAATTTTAGAGCAATAAAACAACTGAATATTAGATCAATACAAATATATATCTACAACTGTATCTGTATTTGTATCTGTGTGTGTGTGTGTGTGTGTGTGTGTGTATATATATATATATATATATATATATATATATATATATATATATATATATATTCCAGAGACTATATAGGAATGTTTTATTTCTTTTTCTGTGTAGTTTAAGTTGTAAGGGGACTTAAGAGTTCTAGCAAGATAAAAAAAAAGATTTCATTAAGCTATAAAGTGATGGGTGGGTAATAGCTTGAATTTTTAAAGGAAAGAGAAAAAATAATATTTTAAAATATAAAATGCAAAGTATAAAAATCATGGCAGGATTAATGAAGGAAAACAATAACATAATGCTTTACTATATTAACCACATTGCAAATATTGCATTAGGGATAATAACACTTATTTTTCAATAAGTGAGTTGTTCAATGTGCCAAGCCTATATTTGTGTGTGCACACATGTGTGTGTTGCTAACCATGTCCTACCATTTTATTCAACTGAATCACTGTTAGCACCCACATAGAATGATTAATACAAAGAGTCTTTATGTCTTATGTTCTAGCACTGACACATACTAGGTCTCTAATTTTACATATATCACTTAATTCCAAACTATGTTCAATCCTCACACATAAAATGTAGTTTAAATTTAACTCATCACAAGTTAATTGGGATAAGTAAATGCATTGATGTGTCTAAATCAAGATGATGGTAGGATGATGGTCCAAAAAAGTACTGTAATTAAAAGCAATTGTTTCTTAAATTATCATTCATATTAATTTCACTCAATAAGCATAGTAGTCCTGTAAAATAAGAATAAACACAATAATTTTACAAGTAATAAAATAGCATATCTAAGAAATCTACTATATCTGGGAAGTTAAACACAGTTCAAATGAAGATTTTAATTTGAACCTAGATTTTTCTGAAGCCAAAATTGTCTGATGTAAAATATTACTTCACTATTAATATAAATAATGCAATAAAGGACCCAGCAGCTCCGGGCCCACCGTGCCGTGTTTCCAGCGGACTGAGGAACGAGCAGCGGGCGGACCGGACCGAGCAACTCTGAGCCCACCGTGCCATGCTTCTGGCGAACTGAGTGAGCAGCACGCGGACCCGGCTGCAGGGTGCAGTCCATTTCCAGTGGACTGAAGGCTGCCCAGCAGCACACTGTATCCCGGAGCTGTGCAGTGAGGAATCAGACATAGAGGTAACTCATAAGCTCAAAGTATAGAATCTAACAAGTATAGAATCTAACAAACCTTTTTTGTCTTATTTACTGTGTCTAATACTGATATTGGCACTTATTGTATTATGGTAACAAACATGATGTGATTGTTCTGCTCAAATACCTACCATGACGTGTCAGGAGTGAGAACTCTCAAGGGTTATTACAGATTCAAGGAGGACCCCCCCAGGAAAGTGCTGCTTCCAAGGGGCCCCAGATAATAGAAAGAGACCTGCAACAAACATTGTCCTGTCATCAGTCAAAGAAGAGCATTA
>PVIC010056817.1:0-10835 GCA_004025085.1 Thryonomys swinderianus
GAAGTGGGGCTGGGATAATTCGCGTCTGCACTTTTCACCCCTTCTGCTTCACACCCCTCTGATGTCTGGCTAGGGAGGCAGTAGATGGAAGAATATGCAGGCAACAGAGTTAGATATGTGAGGGTGGCTTGGGGGGCGTGAGCCCAAATGATGACTCTTGACTACGGCATACATGGACTCCACACTGGACGTAGTTTACTCTTCTCTGAGATGGGCGGTACAATCACCAGCTGATCTCTAGCCATAGCTATTTTACCTCCTTTCCACTCAAGAATATCCTGCCACCATCTACATACTAGTCCCCTAGCCTCGGGGACAACACTCATATTCAAAACCCCACTACAAAGACTGTAATTTGCTTCTAAAATATCTACTAGACTAGAGAGAAATCAGTACATACTCGACTTTCCAAATGCAATCCCTCTCTATCCTGTCACAAAATGCTCTATTTCTGGTCACAATAAGCTCTGTTCAGGCACCCACCTTTTCAGAGAAGAAGCAAGACTGGGCTCTGGCTGTGTTCATGCATACCACCGGCTCCTGTGTGGGTGCATTTCAAAGCTCTCCTAAATACAGTGTCATTAAGTTCCTTTGTAGTTACACTAAGTTATCTCAGGGAAATTATATCAGAGCACAAGAGTCCCATCTGTCCACCCAGCAGACAACTCAGCATTCCTGATATGGCCTCTTGCAAACTGTCTCTTCCTCTTAAATGAGATACATCTTTCCCATCCACACAGGGCAGGAGGTAACCAGTGTTTGCCTAAGTAGACCTAGTATGCATTACTGTGATATAAATCCTGGCCCCCAAAGATGTTGGGCTTCTGTTTAATATTATACAGTTACTAGGAGTTCAGACTATCTCTTCTGAACACATTCTAGAGAGGGTGTCTGGCCACTACAGTACTACCTTCTAAGGCTAAACCCCAAATCTATAGACAACAGCAAAATTTAATTTTTAATCCTATTACATGTTTAAAGAGAATGCTATTAAGCTTTATGAAGAAGTTTAAAATTATTTTTTCCTTTAATTCTATGAGCAATTTCATGAGATAGGGATGATTCCTCCCCAAGTTCAGAGACAGTCAAATGACAACTCATTAAACGGGTCCATCAAACACCACACAAATAGCCCCACTGAGACCTCACTCAGTGACTTGGGTAACACCATTCTTTAATTTCTTTAATGTCAGAAGGCTCATGAAAAGACAAAAAAAGAAAGGAAATTAATTTTATCGTAAGTGTTGGCCTTGCCAGTTTAATAATTCAGAATTTAGAAGAAGTTCTGATGGTATGGTTTTTAAAAATAATTTCTAACTGCAGTAACAAATGAATAGAAAATACAATGGGAAATCATCTAATGTAGGACTATACCATGAACAATATTAATTAAAAAATTAAAATAATTGGGGCCTGAGATTTAGCTCAGTGGTTCTGGTGCCTGCCTCGCAAGTGCAAGGTTCCATCCCCGGTAACCACATACAATGCTAGGCGTGGTGACTCATACCCACTAGCAATCAGTACCACATACCACAGTGCCGAGCGTGGTGGCTCATGCCTGTAATCCCAGCACCTGGGAGGCAGAGGCAGGAGGATTGCCGAGTTCGCAGTTTGCCTGGGCTACATAGTGAGCTCAGAGCCAGCCTGAACTACAAAGTGAAACCCTGTCTCAAAAAAACAAAAAACAAAAAAAATTAAAATAGTTAAACAATAATTAATAATAGCTTTACCTAGAAATACAAGTCTTACATATAAAATTATATAAAAGTCTAGAAATACAGAACATAATAAAACATAATATACATTTATTTTAAAAATCTGAATATGGTAAAGTCAATACCATATTTCCAAATTAGTTCTTAGTTTAGTATTACTCTAAATAAATATGTGAAAGGGTAAGATGATATCGAACACAGCAAAAAGAGAATTCTGGTATTTAAATATGATAGAGTATTACTTGGCATAAGGAAGGATAAATTTAAGTCATTTGCAAGAAAATTAAAGTATTGAAACCATAATGTTAGATGGAATGAATCAGATACACAAGCTTATTTACAACATGGATTCTCTTACATAAGAAACCTAAACTATAAACAAAAGGGGGGATAGGGTAAATACGGAAGGGAGAGAAAAAGTTCACAGTAAAAAATAAAAGGGAACAAAGCTTATTTATGTAAGAGAGAAGGGGATGTAAGGAGGTCAAGGGAAAAAGGGGAAAATGAGAATCAAGATATGTCATATACTGGTAGTAATGATGGCATAAGCTATGCATTTAGTGGTAATACAAAAGGGAACTCTGATGCTTAGGAAAAGCTTTGGTTAACCCCCAGGAACTTTCTATTCTTTTGAATACTAAGTACTAAAATTGCCTTTGTCTACACAACAGAGCCCAGTAATTGCCTAGCCCTACCAAGGAACTAAAACATACTCCATGAAGGCCGGAGGGTTAGCTCAGTGGTTCCAGCGCCTGCCTCGCAAGGGCAAGGTCCTGAGTTCGATCCTCAGTAACCACATGCAGCATTGGGCATGGAGACTCACGCCCACCAGCAATCAATAGCACATACCACAGTGCCGGAAGTGGTGGCTCACGCCTGTAATCTCAGCACTCGGGAGGCAGACAGGAGGATTGCTGAGTTCGAGGCTTACCTGAGCTACATAGTGAGCTCAGAGCCAGCCTAACTACAAAGCGAGACCCTGTCTCAAAAGAAAAAAAAACATACACCATGACACCTATGACTTATGGCATGACTTTTTTTTTTCCTGGTACCAGGGATCAAACTCGGGTCCTTCTGCTTCCAAGGTAGGTGTGGTGTCACTTGAGCTAAATCCCCGGCACAATTCTCTGTTTTTGCTTATGCCAACCTCACTTTGGAGCTTTCATCTTTTCTTAACATAATGTTTGATACCTTCTTTTTTCTTTTGGAGGCGGTACTGGGAATTGAACCCTAGACCTGTGCTTGCAGGCAGGCAGGCACAGTGCCACTAAGCTACATCCCTGGCCATGTTTGAAACTATTTTTTTTAATTTACTTATTTTTGCCTTATTAGTGAGTCCCCCAGGTGTATCCATTTGCACATAAATGAATCAATCTTGTCTTTATGGCAGAATAATACTCCATTTTATTTAAAAAACCACTTCTTTATCCACTCTCCAGTTGATGGACATTTGGGTTGTTTCCAAGATTGAGCTATCACGACCTGAGCTGCTATGAACAATGGTGTACATCCGTCTTTCCAATGTGATTTTTTAAATTCTTTTGGGCATATTCCTAGCAGGGATTTTTTCTTTGATATGAGCACCTGTAGATGCAAATGAGCTCTAGAAAGTATGACAATTTTTGAGAATGGAATGTTTCCAAAGGAATTTGGTGTGGGAATGTAATGAGGGGAAGGAATAAATATGATTCTGAAAGAAAATAAAAGAGTATTGTATATAGGGGGTGGGGAGGTGTGGGTGGGTAGGGATATGGGTAAAAATGAAAATTAACTTGTGTCGTATATTGGTACAAATTCCCCAATGTTATGTGTGATTGTGAGACATATAAAAATTGTAGCAATAAAGAATTTAAAAATTACTGCCGGGCCTGTAATCCCAGCACTCGGGAGGCAGAGACAGGAGGATTGCTGAGTTCAAGGTTTGCCTGGACTACATAGTGAGCTCAGAGCCAGCCTGAACTACAAAGCGAGACCCGGTCTCAAAACACACACACACACAAAAAAAACAACAATAAAAATTACTTATTTTACTGAATCATATACATGAGCACATGTGCACACACACATTTAATAACATGAACAATCATATAAATCAGAGAATAAATAAATTGATGGACAAATAACCAAGGGCAGAAAATCTCTTCTAATATATAACTTAAAAGTCTTGAGAAAAATGTTACTTACTCATTGGCAATGATTTGAAATTAATGGCGATATATGATAGCCTAAGTGATTCCCTTTCATGATCAAACAAATCAGTGATGCAAAAACAACCATAAAATACTATTTTTCCCACACATTGACAGATGTAACATAAATTTATATAAAACAGTAAATAATTTGTATATCATGTAAAAAAGGTTATATCTTTAAGTAAACAGACATCTACAGAGTACATACTATGCAGCTATTTCATTTTCAGTATTTATTAAAGAATACAACTGTAATCACTCTGAAGTAGAAAATTATTATGTATGCACAGTTACTTTCAGAGTTAGTAAATGGAACCATTATTGAAAAAGCTGTTTAGTCTTTCAAGTAATATATTATGTCTGTTTGTTGACAGCTTATTACCACCACAAACACACACACACAAACAAATACACACACAAGCTTGATAATTAACAGGCAAGTTATATCCTTAAAATTTGAGGAAATGTATTTAGGAATACAAAATAAAAATCTGTAATAGAATTTATAAATTCTTCAGATTTTAGATCATTGAAAAATTCAGGTTCACATACAAAGGTAGTAATATCAATACTTGTTTATAAGCTGTAATATATAAGAATAAAATTCAAAATAAAACCAACTTATTTAATCTCCATAATATCAATTTCTGTAAAAACTTTTAAGTCTTTGGGTTCTCCTTTTAAGTCTTCAGGTTCTCCTTAAATATATACATGGTATATGTTTAAGGACAATTTTACTTCACTGGTATCTTTTATCACCTTAAAATGAAGAATATATAGGTGAGAAAACTGGCTTGTCAATGGTCCTGGATGTTAGTTTTTGTCATCCACCATTTATTAGCTTATTCAGTCTTCAGTACCTTTATGATAAAGGACCTATGTGAGGCTTATTTACTTTTCTTAAAAACACTATTATCTCTGCCCTAGAAGGATTAAATTGAGCAAAACATATGGAATAACTATGGATTCATGAGTCTTTAGCTACTAAAAAGCATGCACAAAAAAGAATTCTGTTCTTAGAGATGTGTAAGCCCATCACAGTAGAAAAATCTCATTTGAATATGTGGAAAATAAATCTAGGAGTGAATATTCCATTACTGTAATAAATCCTATGGAAAGGTATCTGCAAGTCTTAATCTGAGCTGATTATTTAGGCTTAGAATTTCATTTCATTCAAGCCTTTGTCGAATTAAAATCTGTTTGAAACTCTGGTAGCCAAGTTAAAACTCTTAGTCTTGCAAAAAATGAAAATTATAGTTTGACCCCTAAATGCAGGTGACACTACCTATACCTACTTTTTACTTACACCAATATCCACAATACTTAACATCCTAGCCCCAACTTTATAATTTCTTCGTTTAACATGACTTTGATATGGATCAGAGTTAGGAAATATCTTTAAGGCACAAGTAAAAGAATAATTGCATAAAATTACCCTAAGGCCTCTAATCTCTACTTCTGGATTTCTTTTATGGATGCATGTTGTGATTCATGGCACATGTCGCACATCTCTTTCCTTTCCAAGATGCTATGGATTGTACAGTTAACCATGGGATTCCAATCTGACTCAGTGATGATATTTGAGGTGAAAAATGTTTAGTTTTACAACTGTCCTGCTGTCTCATAATTCTGAAGTTAGTGGACAGAACTTAATCTTAGTTTCCCTCTTGGTATAGTTACTTTCTCCCTTTCTCCCTCTCCCCCTCTCCCTCTCTCCCTCTCCCTCCCCCTCCCTCTCACTTTTACTTTTCTTAAAAACACTATTATCTCTACCCTAGAAGGATTAAATTGAGCAAAATATATGGAATGACTATGGAATTCAATCATGAGTCTTTAGCTACTAAAAAGCATGCACAAAAAGGAATTGTGTTCTTAGAGATGTCCTTCTAAAAAAAAAAAAATTTTTTTTTTTGAAACAGGGTCTCACTATGTATTTCAGGCTGGCCCTGAACTCACTATGTAGCCCAGGCAAGCCTCAAACTCAGCAATCCTCCTGTCTCTGCCTCCCGAGTGCTGGGATGACAGGCGTGAGCCACCACGCCTGGCACTGTGGTATGTGGTATTGATGGCTGGTGGGCGTGAATCACCTTGCCCAGCATTGTACGTGGTTAGCGGGGATTGAACTCAGGACCTTGTGCTTGTGAGGCAGGCGCCAGAACCACTGAGCTTAATCTCCGGCCTAGAGATATCTTTCTAATAAAAAGTGTAGTCTCTCTATGTCTTCTGTCTCCCCCACACACTTTACCTTAACAAGAGAAATCGTTTTGATTATCGGTTAACAAAGGTTCATATATAAGAAAAATAGTTATAGAAATCATATCTGGAAAGGGATGTGATACCATAGATTCTTCCCCCTAGTCCACCTCTTTGGTTTTATGTGAATGAAAATGGTCACTATCATATCTATTATCTTCACATTTATATAAACTATGTCTCAAATTTTCCTATTCATTTTATATTTCAATTTTTGCCAGATTTCCTGTCTAGGAAATAAAAGGAGGTTGCACGCCATCTCCTATTGCATATATTTAGTACAAGTTTTTCCCCCTGAAAGGTTATCAATCTTTTTCTGTCTTCTCACACACACCTCTCTGTTGTGTCTCCATTTCTCTACACACACACACACACGAGATTGTGAGTCACACGTGCATATATGAGCCATACAGTCTACAGAGTCCACGGCAGACAGGTTGCTGAAGGATACAGCTGGAGGAAGAGTATCTTCCCTACTTCTCCTGGAGCCTCTAAACTAGCTCTAAAATACACATGGCCTCGGTGGGGTGCAGCCCTGTAATTCCAGTTCCTTGGGAGGGTGAACAGAAGGGTTGAAAATTTAAGGCCAGCTTGGGCCACTTGGTGAGACTCAGTCTCAGAATTTAAGTATCAGAATTTAAATAAATGTTTTAAAAGCTGGGGATGTAGGTAGGCAGTAGAATGTGACTGCCTGCCTAATGTGTATGAGGTTCTGAGTTCAATTCCTAACACTATAAAAAACAAAAACAAAACAGAACAGGATACAAGTGCAAAGATCTATTTACTTCATAAAACTATTATACTGAAGTAGCCCCAATTCCTTCACTCTGAAAAAGAAACTAAAAAGAGGGCACATTCATTTTTACTTCAAGGTCTGATGCATGCTCCAAATGGAAATAGTAGAAGGGAAATTAGTGGATTTTCCTAATTAAGAGCCAAGTCTAAAATGAGAAGTTGAGGAGTCTTTTTAATGAGAAATTAATAACATACATAAAATAGGTTAGATCTTACTTTATAAGTAGAAACTGTACAGTCATCATAAAAACTAAATTGTCAAGCAATCCTTTGCCAATTAATCATTCTTTTCCTGACTTCAGTTGAGCAGGCAAAACTTTTTACAAAATAGACTTTATTTCTAATTTACTTCTTTGGATTTCACCGAGTTTGTTTCTGAACTGTACTCTGACTACACAATAGTCTTTCTTTCCTAGGAAACGTCGCCTGACTTCTCTCTCTCCTCTCCTCTCCTCTTCTCCTCTCCTCTCTCCCTCTCCCCCCTCCCTCCCCACTCTCTCCTCCTCCTCCTCCTCTCTCTAAAACCTTATCCTTCCCTGATTCTGGAATTCTCTCATATCACTAAATGATAAAGTCAGAAGTGCAAATTCTACCTTAATCAACTTATTGTTCTCATTAGAAAGACTTGACAGGGCCGGAGGGTTAGCTCAGTGGTTCCAGAGCCTGCCTCGCAAGCACAAGGACCTGAGTTCGATCCCCGGTAACCACATACAATGCTGGACATGGAAACACGCCCACCAACAATCAACACCGCATACCACAATGCGGGATGTGGTGGCTCACGCCTATAATCCCAGCACTCAGGAGGCAGAGACAGGAGGATTGCTGAGTTCACGGCGGCTTGCCTGGGCACCATAGTGAGCTCAGGGCCAGCCTGAACTACAAAGCGAGACCCTGTCTCAAAAAGCAAAAAAAAAAAAAAAAAGACTTGACTCTAAAAAGTACAAATCCTATTACATTTGCTGCATGCTGTGGCTTACTGTAATTCCATGGGGGAAATTTAAGGCACGATGGAGAAAGGACTTGTAATTTGACACACATTATTTCATGTGAGACAGGCTTGTCCTGCATTATCTTCCCTCAAACAATCTCGTTTAACCACATTATCCCAAGTATATATTTCTCAGGATAGCAGATAATCACACCAATGAGCCCTTGAGGCATAAATACTGGTATTCAAAACAAATTATAAATTACCCTAATAAATTATAAATTACTGCAGTAACAAACGCAATCCACTTTCACTTCATGCTGCAAATATCAAGCATACAGGAGGATGTATCTACCTTTTAGTCAAGCTGAATTTAAACCAACCACTCATCTCAAATCATTTTGCAAAACCTTTTTACCCTCAGGACAGTTAGATTTCCATGGAAGAACAGGGGGACTTTTTTTTTTTTCCTTAAAAATCAGGATGGTGACTGTCGAGAGGATTTGCCAGAACGGACACGGTCTCCATCAGCACTGAGACGGCCGGGCTGTAGGCCCCGGGAGCGTTGAGACCCGCCGAAGTAACGGAGCAGAACCAGGACCTAGAGCAGCGGCTGAGCTCCGCTCACACCCACGCCAGCCGCGTCCGAGCGCAGGGAACCCGCGACACGGACAGCACTCCAATCTTGGCTTCTGGAGAAGGAGAAGATGACAGTCCCCAGAGAGCAGTGACTGATACCCACGCACAGCCTGCCTGGCAGCAGATCTGACCTGAACCCCAGCTTCTCAAATGGCTAAGGCATCCAGATCACCCAGAGTGTCTGCTTCCAGTGTCAATGCCCAGCGCTCCATCCCATGGACTCTCACTCTCTGGTCTTCTGGGTCGCAAAGATGGAAGCTTCCCTTTCCTCTTTCCCATTTGTCATCGGGGTATGTTAGCGATACGCAGTGACTGCGACTCACTGCGGAGAACTGCGGCTTCTGAGCATCACCAGGGATTTGGCGCGCCCCCCCACACACACACACACTGCAGATGTCTGCCCAGCCTGAGTGCGCAGGGAGGACCCGAGGCGCTTCTGTGTCGCTGTCTTCATCCAGGCTACTGTATCCATCAAACACTTTGAGGAAAGTCTATGCAGACCTTTTTTTCTCCCTTTAATTGAGAATAACTGTTTTTGTGCATCTCATAGGCCTTTTCCAGGCGATATTTTACATATATGTTGAAGTCCTTTGAAAAAGTCATGAATGAGATCAGACTGGAGCCATTTTTAGTATATGTGCTGCCGAAGCGAGCACGTGGAGCCATTTTTAAATCAGTCTTGGTTTCTCACCTGCCTATCCACTCGGAACATCGCACCAAATTTACTGTCTATTTAAGCCAAAACCAATGAATGGTTAATTGAACTCTCAAATATCCTTATAGATAAGTATATCACTGTTGTAGTGAAATAATCAATGAAACTTTCTCTAATATCCATGATAATACAATAAATACAAAAGGTATCCAAATTTTACTTTAAAAATAATCGTGCTGTGGGCCGGAGGGTTAGCTCAATGGTTATGGCGCCTGCCTCGCAAGAGCAAGGTCCTGAGTTCGATCCCCGGTAACCACATATAATGCTGGACATGGAGACTCACACCCACCAACAATCAACACCGCATACCACAATGTGGGACGCGGTGGCTCATGCCTGTAATCCCAGCACTCAGGAGACAGAGAAAGGAGGATTGCTGAGTTCGTGGCGGCTTGCCTGGGCTACACAGTGAGTTCAGGGCCAGCCTGAACTACAAAGTGAGACCCTGTCTCCAAAAATAATAATAATAATAATAATAATAATTGTGCTGTAAAATTTGCAGGCCCTGATGTACTCAAGTCCAGTGTGCTACTGGTCATCACACAGCCCAGCCCCACCTGACCTGGCTAGTTCTCAAAAGGCCGTCCCACCCATGATCTCATTAGATCTCTCCAGGGCCTTAAAAACTTTTGGTGGAACATTCTGTCCCAAAGAAATCCTTTTGAACTATTTCTGTGAACTATAGCTTTACAGCTATCTTCTCATATGAATTATTATTATCACATAAAATTGCAATACGATACCACATGAAAATAATGTTAGATTGAATTTACAGTGTCATCACAATACATGGTGACTTTCTCCTACATTAACAGATTTTCAGGCTGGCAAGTGTTTGAGCTAATTTTTTTTTTTTTACTATTGTCTCATTTGACTAACACACTTCTTTGTCTCCACAGCTTTAAGCTCACACGACACTGGATTGTTTATAGTTTTCTGAATGTATCTTGTTACCCAAACTGCCTCTTCTGCATGGCACTGGAAATTCTCTCCTCTTTATGCCTAACAATTCATGTTTTTCCTGTCAGAACTCCCTTTCTATGTCATCTCTCCCAGGAACCTTTCCCGTCTGGGTTTCATCTATGTTATTTATGGGCCCAGAGCCCTCCAACTCTTAGAACCCACAGGACAAATTGTGCATCATTTCATCTGAGAACACTTACGATGGTTCCTAATTATGGACAGACACTAACTAGTCAATGAGTAACCTGCAACATACCCTTTGTAAATGAATTTTCCCATAATTCATTTGAATTATTTCAATAAGCATGTAATGACTAAATTTGACAAAACTCTGTGGCTTCTAGCTCTTAACTGTTGGATGTACATGTGCTTAGAGTACTTTTCTATGGCTGGTGTGATTTTCATTTTTCAACCACATTTCTTTTTAGTAGGAATACAGTTAACAATGTGGCAATAAAGCCACAGTCTCTGGGTTCAAATCCTGAAGTTGCCTTCTCAAAGACATATGGCCTTGAACAAGACACTCAGTTCTCTGAGACTCACTGTTTATGAAGGGATGAGGATACAAGTAATTCTTGCCTCATGACATTTTATGGAGATTAAGTGAGCAAAGGTGGGTACAGTTCCTAAAA
>PVIC010056818.1:0-10832 GCA_004025085.1 Thryonomys swinderianus
GATCCTTCTTCCAAAGTTCTGGAATTATAGATGCAAAGCAGCCCACCAGGCTCACAACACTGAAATGCACTGATTCATACTAAGATTATATTGCAAGAAGTGTTTTAGAACTGTGCAAACTGAGGCCTAAGAAGGCTGTATCACTTATCCAACATTTTGCTCCTTAAGGAGAGGGGTCGCGATTGAAATACAGCTGACTATAAAAATCATTTTCTCACTTGTTACAATGGGCATCATATATATCTCCATAATGGGTGTGTCTCCCTCCTATGTTATCAATAGTTGCTCCCTGTTGCATCTTTACCTCTGATGCTGGTCATTTGATTAGTCTTGTGAATTTTAAGCAACCTGAAAAATAGCATGAATTTCTAGAGAAATTAACTAACACTTACGTGGTGATGCTACTTGATTAAAACTAGTTTTCTGGAAAATACCCCCATGTTTTTCAACTTGCTTCACATTACTTTCTAGAATAGCTCTGATAATAGTTGCAATTACCATTCTAGTCCCTACACAGAGGGATTTTGATATTACAGTGGTAATGACACATAAAATGTTTTTGAAGGAACACAATCCCTAAAATAAGCATGCCTTAGGCTAAACTCAAAGGCCAAGGAGTAAAACTATTTTATAAGGCTTTAATTTGATCAGAAATGTAACAAGTAAATGCATAAGGCTTGAAAATCCCTGAAAATCATTATTGCCTACAACGGGCACTAATGGCTTGTTATTGTGTTTCATAGTCACAAAAATTAGAAAGGAAGCCCTTGGGCTTTAGAGGAAGGTAGGCAGATGAAACTGAGACCTCTTTTTAAACTGTATACTCATTTGAATGGAGAAAATATGTATTTTCCCCAACGATGCTTCAATTATGAAAGTATATTTCATCTAATAAAGTTAGAGTGACACCAACATAAATTTCGTAGCTAATGGGCCACAATCTCTTTTCATTTTTGCTCCTTTTCAGTTTTTCATTATGATATTTTAGGTATCTTCTCAGATGCAGTTGAAAGCTATTGGAAGCAGAATACTGACCTCAGACATTTCCATGAGCAAATCCCCAGAATCTATGAATGTTCCTTTCAAAAGCAGGATATGAGGTTGAGATTAGGGACTGTGGGACTGTGGATTATCTGATGGTTGCGCACAATCTGAACCCAGGAGTCCTTAGAGCAGGGACACATCGCTGTCTCCATCAGAGAGGCAGTGGTAGAAGTAGGTGAGGCAGATGCAGCAGGAGAGTGGAACCTCCCTCACTTTCAAGACAGAGGGAAAGGCCAGAGGTCAAGGAAAATGAGAACTTCTAAAAGCTGGAAAATACAACAAAATGAGTCTCCTCTGGACTCTCTGAACAAAGAAAACACAAAGTGAAACAGGAAGGTCACATGGACATTGATCTTATCCAGTAAGACTTGTGCTTAACTTACATTCTATGGAATCCTAAGAAATCTATAATATTTTCATCACTAAATCTGTAATGATTTATTATAGTAGCAATGAAAACTTAACACATGACTATATAATCAGTTTTAAAAACACATTTCAAATAAAAACTTCAATTTTCAAAAACTAAAATGTAAAAATCTGTTCATATTATTTATAAAAACTGGATTTTGATATTCATTTTCATGAAGTGCATTTTGATCTTAATCTATCAATTTTATTGGTTGCTCTTTTGGTAGGACTAGACTTTTGTTCTGTTTTCTACCTCTAAAGCTCTCTATACCATGAATTTATTTCTCTACTTTTCCCCTATTCAAAAGTAGATAAATATTTCTATTATATATCAATTAATTTATAATTAAAAGTCAAATATTATCATACATATATTAATCCTAAAAAATAAAAACAAAATAGTATACATTAGTACTTGTCAATTTAAACCCATTATTTTAGCTATTTTTTAGACTGTTTTAAGTTCTATCTTATTTCTATTGCCCTCCAAATTATACATTATTATCATGGATTATTTGAATTATTTTATGGTCAGTGATTAAGAAAATGTCCATTAACTCCATTGTCTATAATTGCTTTTCTCAGCTCACTTTTTTCCTGAAGAGTTGATTTATTTCTCACTGAAATGTATCTCCTAGTAGATATCAGGCTCTACAAAAAAAAAAAAATTGCTGGGCGTAGTGGCTCACGCCTGTAATCCCAACACTCAGGAGGCAGAGGCAGGAGGATTGCTGAGTTCAAGGCTTGCCTGGGCTACATAGTGAGCTCAGTGCCAGCATGAGCTACAAAGTGAGACCCTGTCTCAAAAAAAAATCAACTAAATATAAAGAAGGAAGTATTGGAGAAAATGAAGAAAAATTTGAAAAGTGAATCTTTCAGTAGTAATTACATTATGTGTAAATTACATAGTTTCTAATTAAAATAAATTAGTGGAATTAATTTTTTAAATAAATGATCAAATATATGAAGTCTACAAGATGCTCAGTTTAGTTTCAAGATGTGCTCTGGTTGAAAGCAAAAGAATGGATGGAGGTATTTTAGTGCCTAGATTTGTATTGAGCAAAATATACATTAATACAACAAGTCTCATAAGGTTGGCATGGAGAGTTGGGATGATAACAGTTCAGTCCAGTTAGATTTTCCCAGTTGAGTGACTGAATGAAGTTGATAAATCAGTTGTCTTCCAACCATTGCAGGCACCATGATTTGGTTATCTTTCATTTTCTACCAACCTTGTGGGGCCTGGATCCCCTACATTTTTGTTTAAACTTCTTATTCCAGTGAATAAATGGGGCATTCCAGACAGACAGGTGGAGTGAAGGACAACATAGCCAAGGCATTTTTAACCTCCACTGGCCTCTCTGTTGTTTCTCTGGCCACCTTGTCTGCTAGACTGTTTCCCTCAGCCTTGGGAGAGTCATCTCATGTGTGTGTGCATGTGTGTGTGTGTGTGTGTGTGTGGTGTGTATCCTCAGCAGTGTACAACAGCTATTTCTAAGGGGAGCCACATGGGCTCCAGCACG
Source organism: Thryonomys swinderianus (assembly GCA_004025085.1). Lineage (NCBI taxonomy): Eukaryota > Metazoa > Chordata > Mammalia > Rodentia > Thryonomyidae > Thryonomys > Thryonomys swinderianus. The sequence goes on from PVIC010056818.1 coordinate 2,979, forward strand.
GCCAAATCTTTCTCTTCATTTTTAACTCTTTTTCCTGTAGACATTAGGAGTCATCTCTCCCTGTATAACATGGCATGAACATGCAGGGTGGCAAACACATACCTACTGTCAGTATAGATATTTTTTCTCCCCATCTTAAGGCTTGAGTCAGGCCAATAAGTGCTGCTCTTTGTGCTTGTGCCCAGTTTCTTATAGTGTGGTCACTGCTGCTCTAGCCCTTCAGATTTCCTGCTCAACAAAACCACTACCATCTGAAAGCAGTTCCTTCAGCCCCCTCCCGTGGCACGTCTTTTAGGTATGGCTCAGTGGCTTGACTGAGGCTATGACCTCATAGTCATAAACTACCCTCTGAGGGGGTCATCAGTGGGCAGCAGAGTGACCGGGTTAACAGCCTGCATAGGGTAGAAGGTAAGTATGGGCTGATAATGGCTCAGCTCCTCTGGCCTTTGTTGAATATAAAGGCTTGGCTATGTCAGCAAATCCTGGAAGCCACAACCAACAATATCCAGCCACCCTCAGGGACCCACAAACCTGTTTCTGGTGGTAGGCACAGGAATCTATAGCATGGAATGCTTCCAGGCCATAGAGAGGGTCTGCTTACCTTGGTATAACTTATAGCCCAAGTAGGCTACTTCCCTTTGACACAATTGGGTCTTTTTAGTGGATGATTTTTGCCCTAGTTCCTGTAGAGTCTTTAACAGTATTTTGGTACCTGTAACAAATTCTCAGGGTCTTTTGCAGTCAGTAATAAGTCATCAGCAGAAGTCAGAAAGAGACCCTAATGGGGTCTTCAATAAAGAAATCTTAGCTCCAGTGTCTAGCAGAGGTCTGGGTGGATAGCCTTTTATGGTAGCAGCGACCTTGGGCTCCCTGAGGCCTAGGGGTGAGGAGCCCCAGCCCTGCCAATCTTTTCCCCTCTTCCCTGGAAGGATGGACTAACATCTTTTCCCCACTTTTATCTTCCATTGCACATTTGTTTCTTCAGTACTTAAACTGTCTACACTTTGTACTTTGATTTTTCTAAAGTCTAAGGCATCTTCCTTCCCACAAAATAGCTTTTCCCTTCCATTCTGAGATTCCTCTAATGACTGATATAAATACTTTTGTCTGCTTTTTTGTCAAATATTCTACCTGTCTTTTAGAGGCCAGCTAAGTCTGCTTCTCCATCTCTACTGTCAAAAACTTTTTGGGCTACTTCCAGCAACTGTGAGAAGTTCATACTAGGAAATTGCTCTAACTCCTTCCATTTTCTCCTGATATCTATCTGGAGCAGATTGACTGACAAAAGCCAAATCAGGGACCAAAGCACCAAAGGGGATATATGCTTAGTAGCCTCCAATGGGCGCAAAAGGAGTGCCCCTGGAGTCTCCTCTGGCCCCTGAATCCCTTTGGTGGTTTTAGATGACTTTTTAGGTTTTTGAGCCTCTGCTTGAATACCCATCATGAGAGCCCGGTGTTTTTTGTCTAGTGCTGCTCTTCCCTCTTTCAAGTTAGCGTCCCATTTAGGTTTCCTATACAGGAACACCTGTTCAATTTGTTCCCTGTGATTTCCTTTGACATTCCCTTTGGAATGACGGAGCCCTGTGCCACAAAGTGGGTGTGTTCTCTTTTCTCCCTAGTTTGGAAAGACTGGTCTGGAAGTCTCAGCTTTCTTACCATGAGTAGCTGGAATGTATGTGAAAGGCAAAATACCTGAATCAAAAGGAGGTTACTATCATAAATAATATATTCAAATAAGTTATTCAAACTAACATATTTATAATAATAAATACATTAAGTACACCAAAAAACTAACAATAATATTTATTACAATTATATGAAACCTTATGTCCTTTATCTTAGCTTGGTACCAAAGCACCTTTAATAAAACTTTGGTTTTTTTTTTTTTTTGTTTAACAGAAGATTTAACTTTTGGTATTCATCCATGTAAACATATCACAACAATATATTTAGAATCTAGCCCTTTGCTAACAACTAATGGAAACATATTACAATAAGTTGTTTAGTAAGATTTATTGATATGTCTCTTAGGCTAAGAAAACTATCAGAGTCAGTCTTTCATAAGACTATGGAAACTACTGAGGTCTCCCTATTGAACAAAGAATAGAATAATTATTTTTTATTTACCTAGGGCAGTCCTATTTAGCAGCTTGTTTTTTTTTTAAACCCAAGGGTTTCTGTTTGTTATCTTGACAAAGCTTATTTAATAACCTGTAAAGCAGATTGTAACAATACATTACTTGTAACCAGTTAGTTTTAGAATAATTGTATTTAGACAACAATATGTATTAATTATATCATTTTTATCTGTTAACAACCTGGGAAAAGAAAAAGTCTGCAATTATCTCCAATAACTTTATCTACAAGTCAATTTAAATTTTAGGCAAATATCTTAAAATTATTTTTGAAGGCAGAAAGGAAAAATATTCTTGAGCTGAAAGCGAACAGCAGTACAACTGAACAGAAAAATGGACAAATGAAACAAAACAATTTATAAAACTAGAGTGGACTCAGATGTTTTTAGAATAATTGATTTACAGTATTTTTTATAATTTTTAGGCTTATAATTGCAAGTACGATTAGTCAAAATCTTTTGTAAGTCAAGAGATCTCTTGCAGAATTAAAATGAGAAGGACTGGAAAATTTTATATCCGTAAATGTAAATATTTTTATAGCAAAATTGAAATGAATAAGTGAACATTTACATTTCTTTGGTAAACCAGCACACCTTTTACCTACTTATGACTCTTGGTCTTGTATTTTTTAAAATACTTTTAACAAAACAAAATTTTTATATCAAAAGTATATCATTTTACTTATAGCCTTTAAATATTTTTTGCTTTATGTACTGTAAATCTTTTAAGAACCAGTATTAGCTGTTTAACTTTTAAAGTGTCCCATTGTTTGTTGCTGTATTTGCAGATTGTTACATCTTAAAATTTGAGTGGCTGTCAATAGGACATCAATTTTGAGCTCTTCATCAACAAACAAAACACAGAAAAGGGAGAGTTAAACCTATAATTACAATTTAATAATTTGTACTATACAAGAAATATTTTAAGTATACTAATTAAACATCAATTCAAATTGAAACAATAATACATTTATTAGTTAACTAAATGAGACAGGGTCTCGCTTTATAGTTCAGGCTGGCCCTGAGCTCACTCTGGAGACCAGGCAAGCCTCGAACTCAGCAATCCTCCTGTCTCTGCCCCCCGAGTGCTGAGATTACAGGCGTGAGCCACCATGCCCAGCAAGAATTGTGCTTTTTACAAGAGCCAGAGTTTGATCCCCAGGCCCCCCCCCACCCAAAAAATAAACATTTTTTTTTAAGAGCAGAACAGTGGAGAAGGGACAAAATGGGGACTAAATATGACAAAAGAACTAAATCTTGGTCATCTCAGGTATAAAAACACAATAAAAATTAGGAACTTTCCCAGGGTCCATCTGTAATCCTTAGCAAAATGTGTCTCTATGAACAAAAACTGTGATTCTAGTTGCATTGTCAAGTAGAAAATTAAAACAATAGTCAAAGAACTTAATGGTTGTTTTCTGTCTCTTACATCAGAGTGTAAGTGTCCCAACCATATTGTTTAGGGCTCAGCTCTCTAAATAAATTATTTTAAATCTATACTATTGAATTTATACTTTATATACTGTTAAGCAGGTCTTTAATCTTATATAAACACTTCTAAAGCTATGTCTCACCTTTTATTGACATATAAATGGAGGGAAGACTAGGCAATGTTACCAGAATAGAAACGTTCATCATCATTGGTATGAGATATGCCCCATAGATGTGTGAGATTCCCTCTTCTTTTTGTTGGGGCTGCATAAGATGAATGCTGAGAATAGTATCTGGTTATACTCACATTTATACTTTCCTGTCATTTGCAGTTTAACTTCTTTCCCTGGGGAGTTTACTACTTTAATCAAATCCAGGAACAAGATGGCAGGCAGTAAGCTCATACACCCAGAAACAAGATAGTGAGCCAGGACACCACACACCAGAAATGAAACGGGCCTGGGATCCTCACCACAGAAACAAAATGGCGGGCCAGGAAGCCCCAGTTTTAGATACAAATGTTGGGCTGGAAGACCCCGCCCCTGAAACAGAATGGAAGATCTAGAAGCCATGCCTCAGAAGCGAAATGGCAAGCCTAGAGGCCATTCCTCAGTAACAGAATGGTGGACTTGGATGTCCCAGTCCTAAAAAACAAAATGGAGTTCCAGGAGGCCTCAGTTTTAGAAACAAAATGGTGGACTGAGAGGCCCCACCCTTGAGGTCCAGAGGCAACACCTCAGAAAGAAAATGGTGGGCCTGGATGTCCCAGTCTTCAAAATAAAATGACAAGTTCAAAGGCCCCTACCCCTGAAACAAGATGGCAGCCCAGGTGGACCCAGACCTAGAAACAAAATGGTGGGTATAGAGAACCATGCCTCAGAAACAAAATGGCAGGCCTAGTAGCCACTCCTGAGTAACAAAATGGTGGACCTGTATGTCTCAGTCCTAAAATCAAAATGGAGAGCCAAGAGGCCCCTTTAGAAATCAAATGGCAGCTGGGAAGCCTCCCCCTGAAACAAAACGGAGAGCCAGAAGGCCCCAGTTTTAGAAAGAAAATGGTGGCTTGAAGGCTCTGCCCCTGAAATAAAATGGTGAGTCTAGAGGCCATGCCTCAGAAAAAAATGGTGAGCCTAGAGGCCATGCCTTAGAAATAAAGTGGTGGGTCTGTATGTCCCAGTCCTGAAAAAAAAATGGCATGCTGGGATGCCTCACCCATGAAAAAAAATAGCAGCCCAGGAGGCCTGAGTTCTTGAAACAAAATGGTGAGTCAGGAGGCCCCAGTCTTAGAACCAAAATGGTGGATTGGGAGGCCCCACCCCTGAAACAAAATGGTGTGTCTAGAGGCCACACTTCAGAGACAAAATGGTGAGCTTGGATAGGCCAGTCCTAGAAACAAAATGGTGGGCTGGGAAGCTCCACTCCTGAAACAAGATGGTAGCCCAGGAGGCACTAGTCCTAAAAACAAAATGGAGAACCAGGAAGCCCTAGTTTTAGAAACAAAATGGTGGGCTGGTAGGCCCCACCTGTTAAACAAAATAGCAACCCAGGAGGCATCAGTCCAAGAAACAAATTGGTGGGCCTAGAGGCCATACCTCAGAAACAAAATGGTGGGCCTTGATGTCCCAGTCCCAGAAATAAAATGGGCAAAATCTATACAAAGTAAGCAAACAGACAATCCAATAATAAACCAATAAAGCTTCCTTTATTCAGTCAGCATGAGTTATTGAAAGGAGATATTTGTGAAAGGCTGATCAGTCCTTTCTTTCAACCCAACTTGGGGTAGGTATGTGTTGTCATCTGCAGGAATCACTGCGGAGCAGGTTTCAGAGGCCCAGACTGGGAGGGTGAGGCACAGAGTCACCAGGCAGACCCCGGGGAGCTTCACAGCATGTACCGAATATTCTCAGACACCAGGAAAACATGAAGAAACAGAAACAAATATCCCTTCTCACCTCTGCTTGCTTCTGGCTAGACCAAATGCAGACTAATGTAGAGAAAGACAGATGCAAACTAACTCAAGGACCAAATTTCACAACTACAAGCATACTCACTTCCTTCCTGGGTTTGGAGAGCCTCTGATGGTGAGCAGATGTTGTCTACAGTCCTCCAAAGAGGCTTAGAGAATACTCTGAGGGCATGTTGTCTCTTCTGAGGAGGAAAACCCAGTGCTTTCTTCCTCAAGGGGTTAGACCAGTGATCAAACTACCAGTAATCTTGATTATCCCAGCTGGTGGAGCCCCCATATAAAGTAAAAAAAAAAAAAAAAAGAAAAGAAAAATTAAAACAGTTCAGGAGAATGGAAGATGCACGCAGGAGATTTGGAGTCAAAGTATTTATTGCCAGCTGAGACCAACCTGGAATTCCTTCCAAAACAGTTAGCTTTTCATAACAAAAGCAGTGGTCTGTTAAATAAACTAGGAAAGGAGATACGGTTATAGATAAGAGGCACTTAAGTTACATATACAATATTTAGGCACAAGGAGCATAGAATGGCACATTGGGTAAGAGGTTACATAAAAGGTTGAGAACACAGCATCAAGGACTTATTACATTAATTTTCTATTCCAAGCAATGCAGGTTAATTGGTCAGAAGTTTACATCAATCTCAGCATAATTACATAACAGTATTTTCATATAGTTCTTCTGGAGACAAAGACATTTCTGTGTTAAAGTTTAGCTATAAAAAAGAAGAGAAGGGAAGGGGGGCTGCTCATCTGCCTCTCAGTTATCAGAAGCTATTTCCCAGTTCATTACAAGGATCCATTTGTCAAGAAAATATAAAAACTATAGTCATATATTCAATAAGCAAAACGCCTCAAATATGTAATGCAGAAATTAATAGAATTAGAAAGAAAATAGACATTTGTACCTTAATAGGTAGAGACTTCAATATACCACTACTATGCAAGAGTTTAACACTGTGAGAAAATTTAGTAAGGAAATAGCACTTTGATGATACTATAAACCAAAAGATCTACTACATAAGTACAGAATGCACTGGCCAAAATTAGCAAAATAGATTTTCAACTGCATGTATAACATTCTCCAGAATTCATTATATCTGAGTCACAAAACAAATATCAATAATTTTTTTTTTTTTGAGACAGGGTCTCACTTTGTAGTTCAGGTTGGCTCTGAGCTCACTATGTAGCCCAGGCAAGCCTCAAACTAAGCAATCCTCATGCCTCTGCCTCCCGAGTGCTGGGATTACAGGTGTGAGCCACCACGCCTAGCACTGTGCTATGTGATATTGATTGTTGGTGGGTGTAAGTCACCACATCCAGCATTGTATGTGGTTACCAGGGATCAAACTCAGGACCTTGTGCTTGCGAGGCAGGTGCCAGAACCACTGAGCTAACCCTCCGGCCCAAAATATCAATAAATTTGAACTCATGAAAAATATTTCCTCTAAAAACAAAATAAGTGAAACAAAAAGACTTTTTCTTTGAAAATACCTTAAAAATTGAGAAATATTTAAGTAGATTAACAACAAAAGAGGAACAATGACAATAACTAAACCCTGGCCATACTGAAGGCATTAGTAATAACTTCAAAGACACAAAAAGGACTGTAAAAGACTATTTTTAACATTTATATACTGACAAGAAAATAAGGATGAAATTAATAATTTCTAAAAGAAAAAACCCATAACTACCTAAATTGACTCAAGAAAAGGTAGTATAAATTCTCAAAAGATTTATAACAAGGTGTCTGTCTGACTCAAATATTTAAAAATCCTCTCACCAAACAAAAGTATGGGATCAAAGGACCTTCCTAGTATATTATATCAAATATTTGAGAACTGACATGAATTCCTCCAAAAATTTGGTAATAAATGGAAAAGGAGAGAACATTTTCTAATTCATTCTATGGGGCCAGTATTACCCTGATTACAAAACTGGATAAGGGAAGTAGAAGAAACAAAATTTACAGAAAATTAATCTTCATGAATATAAATGAAAAATCCTCAATGAAATACCAGCCAAGCAATTCTAAAAGCATATTGAAGGGATTATACATCATGGCCAAGAGTTATGCATAGAAAAGGCATTTTAGTAGAAGAAAAGCAGGCAGGTTACTATACCACATTAGGAGAACAAAGGGGAAAACCTGTGATCATCTTAACTGATGCAGAAATAAACATGAGAAAATTCAACCCTCATAAACATAGAAAACAAAAGGCCCCCAAGACCTACAAAGAGAGGAAATTTTCTCAACATGATAAAGAATTTTTATGAAAATGTAAAGCTGGCATCATAATAACAAACAATTATACTTTCCTACTGAGG
>PVIC010056819.1:0-10828 GCA_004025085.1 Thryonomys swinderianus
TAACAGTCTACTTTAAAAAAATTATAGATAAAGGAAAAATATTAATGCTCGCTAAATGTTTGCATTGTTTAGAGCACTGGGATGAAAAATGCAGGAGTCACTACTTGATTTTAACAAGACTTGACACACCTCTACTTTCTGTCATTGTTTTAAATGACAGTGGATTTAGCTTTTAAGGAAAATATGCATTATTGAAAATTCCATAGTTCACCATAATGGAAAATAATCTTTAGTTGTACAAAGTTATTACTTGAATTTTGGCCAAAATATCATTTGAAAGTGTCTCTCAGTGCTACTTCATCTTATTTGTGTCAATGTGCTTGTCTTGAGAGCCAAAGAGGGGTTAGTGAAGCATGCTTTTGGGATTGTCTGGGCGGGTCATGGAGGCAGTACTTTGGGTGCTATACCTGGCTTCTTCATTTGTTCCACTGTTCCTTTGCTTTACTATCCACCCACCATGAACTAAGCACTTTCGCTACTCTAGTCACTCTGCGATGATGTTTTGCCTCCTAGTCAGTCTGGTTTGGAGTAAATCTCCTGAATTCATGAGTCAAATTAAACCTCTCTAATTTTAAATCGAGGGAGGCAGATATGGATACCACTGAAAGGAAAGCTGACTAATACACTATCCATTGTTATGGTAGATTATGTCTTCAGCAAAGAAGTTTTAGATCTATATAAGGTCATGTAGTATACTTAAGTCATCTTAAATCATTCTTTAATGATGGAACCTTATAAAATGGTCTTCTAAAAATGGAACACAGATTTTGTATGGCTTTATCTGACCACAGATGACAACTTTAACATTTCGTTCACAGTACTCAGAGTTAGTTGTTTGGAAATAAGTAAAATTAAATCAAATTCCCATGGTTATGATAATAAATTGAAATAATTAAAGTTGTTCAATCTTTGTAATTATAACCAACATATCCAGATATCCATCATATCCAGCCACAGCTTTTGCTTTTTGAGACAAGTAATATGAGAATTACATGAGTCCTGCTGGGAGAGGGATGGAATCAAGAGGAAAAATAAGTAGAACTGACAAAATAATTACCTATTTTGTACAAAAAATTCTGCACAATTAATGATTTTCTAAAGCACTGAAATTCTCTTTATATTTGTGCTCCCAGTAAAAACACCATTGAGCTCAGTAAAGAGTTTCATGAAAAGAGTCCTTGTTTAATTCAAAGACTTATTTTCTTTGTTTTCTTAAACAGAGCTTTAAGAGTTAGATACAAATTTACTGTGGAACGTCCTTAAGCATTCTGTGACTTCCATTCTTTATCAGTTATTAAGGAAAAATAGAGACAACTGTACTCCTTTGCCATAATCACGCTTTCATGTTGGGTCAAGGAGTAGTCATTAGCAACATCCACTATCAGTTTCTTAAGTAGTCACATGTCCTTAGAAATGTTCTATAATATATGTTGGAACATACTAAAAAATTTGCAATTCAATTTAATATAAATAAACGTAAAGTTCATCTTGTTCTTATTTTATCTTTTTAGAATAGATCATTATTCTGTTTTTGTGTTTTAGTATTATGAGTCTAAGTACTATAAGTTGAAAAAGTCTATATTTTGGAAAGACATTATTAAAAGAGCAGGTACACAAATGTTAATGAAAATGCACTTATTGTCATTAGCATCATATTATTATACAATAAGTTTACTATGTAAATTCTTCTCATTGATGAAATTTCTTCTTCGTGTGGTTATGCTGGAATCCAGGGGGACAGAGGCTTTGATTTGGTAAAAATGTAGGTGTCAACATCACCAGAGCTGTCTATGCTCTAGTCAGACAAAGAACATAAGGAAGTTAATATGAGAGATTTTGAGAACAGATCTCAAGACAGATAACACATTTCAAATTCGACAGAATAACACCAGTCAATTTGTCAGACAGCAACTTTCACAGCTTTTCCACTGAAACTCTTATATCCACAAAATTCTTTTAGTTACAGAAAACGATGAGTAGTTACTCTATTTCCACTCACATTGTACTATGGAGACCTTATTTAAGAGGCCATTGAGAAAGGTGAAGAATTTCCAATAGAGCCCAGCTCTAGAGTTGAGAGAAGAAAGTGGATGGTAAACTGGGTGGATTTGTTGATATCCTCCACACTCTTTCCAGTGCTGTCTACAAAGTGGCTCATTTTCTCATGCTTGTAAAACTGTAGCTTGTTACCTAGCTTAGGATAGGAACAAATGAAATTAATGATGTACTTTGCTGCTTATTTATATTTAAAAATAAACAAATACACTTTCATTTAATAAAAGGCTTTAACAAAAATATTACTCAAATATGCTTTCATATTATTAGTGAATTTAGCTTTCTGTCCTAATGTTCATTCTTCTCAGTCTCAATTAATCATCTAGTCTAGCTTTTATAAAGCAAGAAAGCGTATTTCCCTTACATGGACCATTTGAAATTACACTTAATCATTTCCTCTGCCTTTGACCTTGAAAGCTCACCATGCTATCTGAATGTGTAAGACTTAATTGGCAAATGCTTTAGTGGAAAATAAAAAAAAAAAAACGTTGTATTCAGGTGATCTATGTTTTATTTTTGAAGAGTTGAATGGATTTTAAAATGTCACTTAAACTCTCTAGACCTAATTTCATTGTCTTTAAGATTTGAACGTTAAACATGTCCTGTCCATTTCAGAGGGTTATGATGAAGATAAAATTTAGCAATGCAAACAGAGTGTTTATCCAAGGTACAGTGTAATGGGAACATTAAGTCTTCTTAACCACGATGACTACTCACTGGGCTGTGTAAAGCACTATGCTTGCATTTCAGAGCCATAATGAAATGCAGATTTCAGGAATTTCAGCTCGCATCCTTGAAAGTACAGATAACTAATGAACAGTCATGTCATTGGGCTTGTGTTCTTTTCCATAATGATTTATAATGGGGAAAATTATGTCCGAACTTGCAAAAGCTTTGTTTATGTATGTTGGCAGTGAAGATGGAAAATTTTGAGTAACCTTTAGAAAAATGCATAAACTGTTACATGATTTTAGATAATTTTTTTCTTTCTTTCATTTATTTATTTATTTATTTATTTATTTATTTATTTATTTATTTATTTATTTTTTTTTTTGAGACAGGGTCTTGCTTTGTAGTTCAGGCTGGCCTTGAGCTCACTATGTAACCCAGGCAAGCTTAAAACTCAGCAGTCCTCCTGTCTCTGCCTCCTGAGTGCTGGGATTACAGGCATGAGCCACCATGCCCGGCACTGTGCTATGTGGTGCTGATTGCTGGTTGATTGCTGGTGGGCGTGAGTCACCACGCCCAGCATTGTTGTATGTGTTTACCTGAATGGAACTCAGGACCTTGTGTTTGGGAGGCAGGTGCGGGAACCTGTGAGCTAAATCTCCGGCCCAAGATAAAATATTTTTAAAGTGATAAATATCTTCATATGATATAAAATTACCTATCCCTATCATGAAATGCTATGAGAAATACAAAATGTATTCCATGGGTATATACATGGGTATCCAAGTCATGGTACAAGGCAAGCATTTTTCCTTTTCAACTTTTTTTGCATTTAAATTAAAATTCAAAATCTGTGTGAGTTCTTTATAATAATGGGATGGAAGCTATAGTAGTAGATAGCAGAAGGCCAGCAGAAAGAAAGGAGTAGTCTTGGGACAGTGGTGTTAAGCTGTTTCTTGCGCTAGTCAGAATACCTAGGCTGTGATACTGCTACTTCTATTTCAACCACGCCATGTTGGCTTTACCTGATCATATATACTTAGGATAAATAAATTACACTTCCATAAAACCATTTGAAATCTACAGCTTTTCAATAAAATGATGTTTATATTACAGAAATATGCTGGGTTTTGCAGAGAACCGACTAGTTTCCAAGCAAGTGTCATGGAAAGACAGTAAAGGTGTACTGAATTGTGCAGGCTGTATTTGCTTTTATAAAGTGTAGTGTGTAGGAAATACTCTAATCTGAAAACAGAAATATCTAAAGAAAAATGCATAAAATTTGGACTTCAGGTCACAGACTTGAACATATGAGCAGCTGAGGTTGTCACAGTCACGATGAGAGAACTTTGTGGAAACACAAGCTGTGGAGAAGTGTCATTGAGCAGATCTTCCATGGCATGTGGCAGGTAACTGCCACCTAGAGGACAAACTTCTGCCTGGCAGAGTTTTTGCACTTGGGGGGAAAAAATCACTGAATAGCCTAAGTTAAAATTCTGCTATGGTCATCTGTATTTTTAGGGTTTGAAAGTTCATCTAAATGATATCAATAGTTCATGTTGATAGTACATTTCTAATAAGTCAGATATGTTTTAATAATGTACACTTAAGGTCATGGAGATGTTCAAATTTTTATCGCCATTATTTCAGTGCATTCAGGCCCTTAGAATATATTAGATGACTTTAAAAATAAACCTATCATTATTTCTTTAAGTTCTAGAAACTGAGCATTCCAATATCGAGTCAGAACCCGATGTACTGTCTAATAAGAATGTTTTTCATGGTTCACGGAGGACTTGCTTCTTGCTGGATACTTACACAATGAGAGAGAGAACCAGAGGTGGTAAGAAGGCCAGTTTTCAAATTTCAGTACATTGACCCTTTTGGTTTTTGTTTATTCCTGCCTCACATTCCAAACCACCAACAAAATGACTTTATGCCCAATTGTACAAACAAATGAATGCGTAATACACTAGTGATCATGCTGAAATAGCACTTCATTTTATTTTTATTTTAACCTTTAAGATAAATATTTCAAAACTGTTATAAAAATAAAACGGTGGAGCCGGGTGTGGTGTCTCACGCCTGTAATCCCAGCACTCGGGAGGCAGAGACAGGAGGGTTGCTGAGTTCGAGGCTTGTCTGGGCTACATAGTGAGCTCAGGGCCAGCCTGAACTACAAAGCGAGACCCTGTCTCAACAAACAAACAAACAAACAAACAAACAAACAAACAAATAAATAAATAAATAAATAAATAAAACAAAACAGTGGAAACAAGAGAAATAATAAAACTATTAATAATATTAAAGTGTGTTTTTTTTCTTTTCCCTGAATAGCTGTCTGGTGTGAATTTTTAAAGTGCTAATGCTTAGATTTTCCAGTAAGGTAATATTATCTTTTTCTTTGAATATGATTAAATAAAAGTTCAATTTTAAGTTTGATCAAGGGAATCTCAAAGTTGACCTCCATTACACTAAGCTCAAGGTGTTTCTTGTAGTTACTTTCAAAACTCTTTTTCAATTTGACCTCAGAGATATGCAAATAATAATGTAGTAACTCTGTATTGAAAACAGTGTAGTGGGAAAAAAGCTTTCCAAATTAATGCTTGATTGCTGTACTGCTTATATCTGATCAGAAAGCATTAAAATTGTAATTCTGTATTTCAGAAATATGTTAAAAATACAATGTGCAATGAGATTTATTTTCTTAATTGATATGGGCTAAAACCATTGAAAATAACTTTGGAAGCTGGATATTGCTCAAACACAGTACACAAATTTATAGCATTATCTTTATTAAATACTATTTCAAAGAAAATAGTTTTCATTTTCTTATGAATAAAGCTATCTTAGCTAAGGTCAGTGAGCCAATAACACAGAGAAAAGTTAACATTGCTCCTTATGCATTGTTTTTTTTTTTTTTTTTTTGAGACAGGGTCTCGCTTTTAGTTCAGGCTGGCTCTGAGCTCACTATGTAGCCCAGGCAAGCCTCGAACTCAGCAATCCGCCTGTCTCTGCCTCCCCAGTGCTGGGATTACAGGCGTGAGCCACCACGCCCGGCTCTCCTTATGCATTGTGACAATCACCTCACTCGTTATAATGTAGTGTCACTAAATTCTTATGAGTTTTAATATTTTAAAACTATTTTAATTTTAAATGAATAACCATAGGACAAACAATTCATATATAACCTTAATTATGTTTATATGCATATATGCATATGATATCTATTTTACATATCTTCTGATAGAATCAATTTTCTGTCCATGTTAATATGCTATTATTGGAAACATTTTTGAAATTGATATTCAGGATTTTGAATCCAGCATCTGCTAAATTTTAGAGCCTGAGTCAATTTGGCATTGCTTATGTAATATTTTTCATGTATATTTATAAGTATCATATATAAATGTCACAGTGGTATCTAGGTTCATGAACCTAATGTTTTCCACAATTCTAGGCACAAACAAAATAGGACAAAAATTAAATTAAATTCAATGGTCAATTTAGTTTTGACTTTATTAGGAAACTTGAAAGGTTCTGGTCTAATTTAGTTTGCTACCAGAATTATGGAAAGAATTAAGTTCTTGAACCAAGGCACCACTTTTATAACATATCTTTGTTGACAATTATGGTGCTAAATATACTGGTAAATATCTAGATCAGTTTTAAAAATATAAAAGTGATATAAATTTTATAAAAAATATAAAAGTAATATAAATTTTACTTTTGCTAAAACTGGTTTGTTTAGTACCACTCAGAAAAAAATAAACCAATAAATTTTAATCTACATATGAAAGAATTGGGGGGGCTATGTAGTATATTTATAATTGTTGCAGACTTTGATGTTTAAAGAATATGTGAGAGGAAAACGATATTTCCCTCAAAAATTGAAAGAAAATTGACTATCAAATAGAAGAAAATAGATGAAAATTGATGTAAATTGTCACATTATTTTTCTTTAATCTTTTCTGTATCTTGTCATTTACTCATGTTTAGTTTTAGTTACATAAGTAATTTAGGAATACTACAGTGATATGTGAAACTACATGAGAAAAATCATGCACAGTAACAGTCTAATATATGATTCTTTAGTTAACAAGGACTTGTTTACATTTATCATGTATTATCTTTTTGAGCTGGAGACTTACTAACAAACAAGACAGAAGGTATCCATTTTTTTGTGGGAGGGTGATATAGGAATCGAACTCGGGCCCTTGTGTTTCCCAGAAAGTCATGGTATCACTTGAACTAAATTCCCAGCCTCTGAAAGTATCCACTTTTAAGAAATGAATTCTAAAGCTCTGGCAAAGTAGAGCATTTTTACAGTCTATTAAAAAATTTTTATAAAGCTAGCAAATGGAGGTTTTCAAGACTTCTGGTATTATAGAGGGAGATCTGGGATGTTCTCTAATAAGGGGAACTGGGCACACTGGGGCTGGAACTGTAGAAGAAATCAGTGCCTCTGATAGAAAAGTATTTCAAAACAGATGGAAGATCATCTGCACACTTCCTGTGTTAAGAGTCTGTTCAAATTTGTTCAGACTTCTCCGCTTGCCAATGTTAGGCACATGCAAAATGAACCAAATATCCATGAAACAGATTTATCTCAAATTATTTCATGAGATTGCAAATAAGAAGTGACCTGGTCAAACTAACCCGGATAATCAGTTTCTGAATTAAGAAAGTTTGAACAACTTTCATAATATTCTTGCTGTGGAGAAGCTTGCTGCCGAGTCACAAAAAATCCCTGTTCAGGTTTTGAAAACCACCAAATTATCACATGCTCTCAGGCAAGTTATTGAGAATTGGAAGAATGTGAGAATCAAGAAAGAACAAAAACACCGTGTTCTCTGCAGTCTAACTGTGTGCAATTAAGTAATGATGCTTGATATAGGCTGTAAAAATCTTCAATAAATAACTGTTGTAAAATAATTTATGATAGGTAATTGATAATTTGTAGGGAATGGGCTGCTAATAACTGATCATCTAGAAACTGCCATTGTCAGCTAAGTTTTTACTGTTTTGTGTGAAGGGTAGCAGTGTGCTTTCTACTGTATTTCTCTACAAAATAAGAATATGGATAACAGGAAAATGATGAAAATGTCTATGCCAAGCACTGACTGTGGAAAGTAGTAGTGCAGTTGTGGACTTTTAGTCACCTTAGTGTTAAATATTACATTGCCTAGGTCAAAATTTAACTGACTTGATGTTATTAATTTCTTAAATGATAGCCATTAAATTTGTATTTAAGCTGTTTAACATTTCTGGAATATTAAACATATTTAAATGAATGTGTTAACAATTAAGGGATCTGAGCCTAATTCAATGAACAATTTGATTATTTGGCATGAATACCACAATAAAGGAAACAAAATATCCAAATGGAAATGGGGTGTAGGGATAAGAAACAAGGGGAAGAAAAATATGATGATAATAAAAAAGGGAAACAAACTTCATGTATATAGGGGCAGGGAGTGTAGGATGTGTGGGGGAATAGGAAAAAAATGAGAAATTGTGTTACGTACTTTTACAAATTCTCAGTATAGTGTGTGATCATGATGTGTGTATATAATGTACTAAGAAAGATTCAAATTAAAAGAAAAGAAACTGAAAAGGGAAAAAAAAGATGCATTTAAAAGGATGAAAACAAAAATAAAATGATGAAGTTCCTGCCTGGCAAGCACAAGGTCCTAAGTTTGATCCCCAGTGCTGGTAAAAATTTAAAAATTAAAAGAAAAATAAAATGATGAAGGTGTAATATACATGTGTATCAATTAAGCAAGATGAATATAATTATTACATATTGCAAATATGCACTAATTAAGCCAACAATAAAAACAAACAAACAAAACCACAAGAAACACAAAGAGCAGTATTCTTAGAAGAATTAAATCAATATTTTTTGAGATAGAAAATACATTTCTCTGTCTTGTCACATGGGAAAAGGAAGAAAGCAATCATTCTGAAGGATGTCTTTAAAATATAACATTAAAGAATTTACTAAAAAGAGTTACAGAAAATATGAAGAAACTAATGCTATGATCCTCAATAACTAGAAAAGAACACCATGAAATGAGATCATCCCCAAATTTCAAATACTTTAAAAATAACAGCATACAAATGTTTTATGTTTTATGTTTTAGCAGCATAATATCCTAAATGGTGGTGATATAGAAAAATATTCAGAGGAAATGAATAAACAAAGATTTGTTACATTAAAACTTTTCATTTAAAATGTTAGGAAAGCCGGGCGTGGTGGCTCACGCCTGTCATCCCAGCACTCGGGAGGCAGAGGCAGGAGGATTGCTGAGTTTGAGGCTTGCCTGGGCTACATAGTGAGCTGAGAGCCAGCCTGAACTACAAAGCGAGACCCTTTCTCCAAAAAAAAAAAAAAAAGAATAAAGAAAAAGTAAAAAATAAATTAAAATAAAATAAAATGTTAGGAAGATTAAATATTTGAGTTAATGAATAAAATTGCTTAGTTTTACATTTTTTAATTTGTTTTGCACTTTTTAAGTAAATTGGGTTTATTGGCACATTTTAGGAGCACATTATGATCACATTCCTCACTGGCAACTTGTACCCGTACACAGTGTAACTTGACTGTTACTTTTCCCATTGTCCTGCTGGCCCTTCTCTCCACACCCTTTTATCTACAAAAGCTTCTCTTTCATTTTTTTCCTTTTTACCGTGAAATATTTTCTTACCTTTCAGATTTGCATTTGAAGTATTTGACTATTATATTTACAAATTTCCTGTTTATCTTTTATGTATAATTTATTACCTTATATATAAGTTGATCTTTAGCATATCTCAAATAATGAGAACCAATATAAGATGAAATGAATGTACACTTTTACAAATACGTGGCATTTTCATAAGGCTTTTCCCATATCTGATAAAGGAGCCACCATACTAAAGATTTTGGCTAAGGGTGTCACATTTCTTATTTTTGCAACTTATGGTAGAACAAAGAGGTTTATTTGTTATTTATGACTGCCTTGGCGATAAAATAGCAAAGTTAAATAGCTATGACAGTGTTGATGTGCACTGCTTAAAATACCTATTACTATACCTTTTCATCTGAGTGAAATGGGTGCAGAACAATAAGTAAAACCTCCAGTGCATATGGACTCTTGGAAAGCTCAAAATTTTCTAGAAGCTATGAACACATCAAATGTAGAAATTGCTCATCAGCTTGAAGAATTCTGCTTATGCAATAAACCTTATGTAAAGAAATTAGAGTCACCCTAATGTTATACCCATTTTAAAACTAAATATACTGATTATTTCATATTTTTAGTAAATTGTCAAGCATGTTAGTCATAGACTTGTTGCTGTATGGAAATCCTTATTATATATAAAACAAATATACATTTCTTGAATGCCCGTTAAAACTGGATAGATACTAATTAGTATTATCAAAAGATTTTGTTCCTCCTGAGAGCTTTTATTAAGACCAGTGGTACTGAAAGTTTCTCGGGAGGCTATCATTTATTTTTGTGTTTATCACTTGTTCTACTAATGGTAGTTCAAAATAATATATTCCTAAGAATGGATGAAGCAAAGGAATAAAACTGAAGAAACCTTTGTATCAGATACATTAGGTATATTAGAATTTCCATAAAGATGTCATCATTGATTTCTCAATTAATTGCCTTTGTACATTTATCTCCCTTTTTCCCATTCTCCTCTTTTGTTTTCTCCTTTCTTTCTTTTCCTTCTCTTTTTTGTTTCTAACTTTTCTGTTTTATAAACATCATCTATTTCTTCATCTTTCATTTTTATGAAATTAATTGAATCAGTGCACAGAAATCCTGGGTTTTAAAAACTCACAGATAGGGCCGGAGATTTAGTTCAGTGGTTCCGGCGCCTGCCTCCCAAGCCCAAGGTCCTGAGTTTGAGCCCGGTAACCACATACAATGTTGGGCATGGTGATTCACGCCCACCAGTACATACCACAGTGCCGGGCAGAGTGGCTCACGCCTGTAATCCTAGCACTCGGGAGGCAGAGACAGGAGGATTGCTGAGTTTGAGGCTTGCCTGGGCTACATAGTGAGCTCAAGGCCAGCCTGAACTACAAAGTGAGACCCTGTCTCAA
>PVIC010056820.1:0-10818 GCA_004025085.1 Thryonomys swinderianus
GTCTTAGCTACACTGACTTAGAACCAACTTGAGTCATACCCAGCCCTTGGGAACCCAGCAAGTTCATAAGTAAAGGATCTATTGTATTTCCAGTAAGTCTTGGATGAATATTAGAATCACCTGGAGATTTTTATAATGGAGTATTCTAATTAATATGTGAAGAAGTAATGATAGAATAAGATTATCAGTATTTCCTAACCACTAGTGAAATAAAAGTTCTCGGCATCAATCATCAGTGGCTGCTAAAGGATGTGGAAAACAACTGATGGAAAACTGTATAGAGTTGGCTGAGCTGACAGCACCTGAAACCTATCCATCAATCTTGGTTGTAAAAAGAGAGGACCAGGCATTATGTGTCTGTAAGACACTTTCTCACTCCTGGAACAAAATACCCTACACCCACAACTTAAAGGAGAGAAGCTTTATTTTGGCTCACATTTTGAAGTTTCATCAGTCCATGCATAGTCAGCAGTGTGGTAGAAAGTTAGGGCAGAGGAAAGCTGCTTGGGTTATGACTGCCTGGAAGCAGAGAGAAGCAAAAAGCTGGGGAAGGAGATGGGTTCTTCCAGATCATGGCCTAGTGACCTCCTCTTCTGACCAAACTCCATCTCCTAACAGCCAGTTAGCTATGGCATCCAGTCATTGCCACAAGTCCAGCCTCTGAGCGCATGAGACTCTTGGGGCGAGATCCAACATGTTCCCTGACAAAGCTATTTTTATGCCTACCTCTCTTAAAGTACTCTTGGGGAAAAAAAAATCTTTCCCAAAGCCAAGATCTTACAGTTTATTAGAGAAAAGAAACAGAAGAATGTGTTAAAGTTACCCCACAGGGATAAAACTAACAAAATTTGGCATGTGAGAAAAATTTTAAACAGAAAAACAAATTATAAGGGAATAAAAGGGGAAAGAATATAGAATAAAAGTGATTTAAGAGATGGTTCAAGTAATGCAACAGCTGACCTTTATTTGAATCCTGAAAAGATCTTGTCAAACAACAACCAAAGAGGCAATTAGGGCATTTGAACATTTATTAGGTATTTGATACTATTAAGGAACTAACACTTTGGTGTATATATATATATATATATATATATATATATATACACATACATATATATATATACACACACACACACACACGTATATATGTATATTATGTATATATAAAATATTTTATGTATATATACATATATATAAAATATATTTTAGCAATACACACTAAGATTTTATGAATACTATATGTTAGATTTTCTTCCATAATCTGAGGGTGGAGGGGGAAGAGAAACAGGACTATGTAGGTGGGGTAGAAATGAATAAAGATTACTTCTGAGTTGTTAATTGCTGAAGCTGAGTGATGGATACATGGTGTTCAAGACACTGTCTTTGCTGTTGTATATGTTTGACATGTTGATAGGTTGCGAACTATTGCTTTATATTATATCCTCAGATGATCTCATTTATGATGCCTCCCAGATAACCTTTCCTGTGAGCTCTGGGGCTCTATCTGTGTATCAGACCTCATCCACTTGGTTCAATAGGCATCTCACCTGGAACACTGTGGAAACGGAACTTATTTTTCATTCCAAACTTTTCTCTCCCAGTCTTTTCTGCCCAATAAATGGCATCATCGCCTTCCCAAGTACTGCTGGTCAATTAGTTCTTGTAATAAGAAAGTCCTAACAAAACCAGTGTTATGAACAAAGTTCTCTAGCCAATCCTAAAGTCACCTTTTTGTATGACTAGTAATTTTCAACTGTAGCAAGTATACATTCACATGTCTTAGGGGATATTGTGTATTTACTGTATAGCTGGTAGAATACTGGTTGATTCCTTTTCAAGGCAGGGTCTTGCAGTGTAGTCTACACTGGCCTCAAACTTGTAGCAAGGTTGCTGCAGCCTCCCAAGTAGTGGGATCGCTGGTGTGTAATCTGCGGCAGGTGATACGATTTTAAATTTGCTTATTAACTCTTATTCTTCTAAAATTCCCACATTTTGAGCTAGTAGTTGAATTTGAATGACACAAAGTTCTCTGTTTTGTTTTCCTTTTGAGACAGGATCTTGCTGTTTCAAATTACTGGTCTCAAATTACTGCATTCAGATAATTCTGTCTTCCCCAGTAGCCAAGATGATTGGTGCTGTGCCACCACTCTTGCTTTGGTACTAAGCCCTTTTGTCCGGCTTTTTAAGCAAAAAGTTCAGAAGAAATGAAGAGGATGAATATTATTATTTTTCAGATGTGTTGAACCCCCAACTAAGATGTTAAGTATTTGTTACTAAGCTTGTATGTGTTAGAAAAGTAATTATCCATGGATTAATTTTACTTGTGTGATTCTCACCCACCCCCACTGCCTCTCCAGAAACAGATTCATGGACTTGTAGTTCAATCCTGGGACAAATTATTAAGTGAATCTTGTAGGAAGGGAGAGACACATGTATATAGTGTTTATTGACTTAAGAGCTCAATAACAACTAATAGCCTATTTGCAAATATGAGTAAAATATTTACTTGAACTAGTATTCAAAAAGCCCACTGTTAAATTCAGTGATGTTTGAAAAATGGTGAAATGCTTTGTATTATAGAAGTATCTTTTCCTTTTATTTTTTAAGGGTATATTTAAAGACTTATGGTTTAATTTTAATTCCTATAGTAAAATATACTGGGCTGATTATCTGAGGATGTTTTGACAAGCTCTTTCATTATTTCACATATAGATAAAAGACTAGTTAATATTGGCAGTGATTAAAATTTTTCAAAACCCGGAAACATTTTTCTAATTTATAATATTTTGGCAGGACAGCTCCCTTCCATACAAGAATACTAAGGTTAACCATCCAGTCCAAATACATATAGTTCTGCACTGTTAAATGTGACGTTTACTTATCTTTCCACTAGATGGTACTCTAAGACCAGTACTTTTTTCTATTCATGTACAGATGGCAATGCTGCAAAAAGAATAAAATTAGATTTGCAACCCCCTAAAAGGATTGTGTATGGTGATTCCTGCCCTTTGTGAAGAAGCCTGGACTATATAAGATGAGGCAGAAAGCCTTCACATTTTTGTGGAGCCCAGTTTGACCTAGTAAGTTTCTCTTGGTTTAAGTATTAAATAATTAAAAATATATGAAAACCTGGTTAATAGCCTTTGCGGGTTTAGAAATATGTATATCTAATTTCAATTGCATAAATTCATGTGATTTTTAGGCTTTTCAGTTTTTCTGTTGTGTCTACCCTATTACCCCATAGTGTATGCAATAAAATATCAGAATTTCAGCAAGCATGAGTATTTTCTGAGTTTGATAATGCTTGCTCCTAAACAGAAATGATTGATTATGATTGAAGTGAAATGTAGTGGTAGGTGAGTATCATGCCAATTTGGAAAATTCAATCTTGGAGTAAAAGTGTACTCCAGTTTGACAGCTTTGTGTATGCTAACAAGAGGTGATTTACACACAGGCTTATACAGTACTGGCAGATGGGAAAGGATAAGGGAAGAATTGTTTCAGTTACAGAGAAGAAACTGTGATGCCTGATGGAGATAAGGGAATGTTATCAGATGTAGCCCATCTAAAAAGTTTCTTGGATTAAGATGGGAATACAGCTATTAACAGACAGACTTAAAAAGAATTAAACTGTTGTAGTCAAGGTTTGCAAGGGAATAGATTTAAAATGGGATACATACTTTATTGCATTATTTTACAATAATTACTTTAAAAAGTCAAACACAGAGAAGTGCAAGAATCTAACTTCACATTAAAGACCCAAAGAATCCAGCCAAGGGCCTTGATCCCACAGTAATGTCCTGCACAACTCCATCTGAAGGCCTAGAGACCAAGGCAGTATCCTCCATGAGTGCAGCCAGCGGTTTAGAGACCACAGGACTGTCTCGCTTGTCCATATAGAAGATCTGCACCCAGGTCAGTAGTGGAAGCCAGAAAGCCTGTGTCAGTGGAGTGAAGCTTTTGTGCCAACAGGCTGAGGGATATACACTGGAGCCAAGTGTATATCAGAGCTCCCCTGATGAGAACAGCAGCCATTCCCAGCAACAGAGAGCGAGGACCTAAGCTCCTCCTCCAGAGAACAGCCAAGTTCAAATCAGGAAAACCAACCGCAGCAAGCTTCTAGAAAACCAACAGCCAATGATCTTCTCCTCCATTGTCTTTTTAGGCTATTAGCAACAATCCTTGGTGGGTCTTCCACTCCCAGACCATGCTAATTCAGTTCAGCTGGGCATTCCAAGTTAATCATTAGTTAATTCACCACCCAAACCATAGTATCTTTATTTTGCACTGTATGATAAATATTTTTTTTGTTATATACACTATTTCAAAACTTAGGGGCCTGAGTCATAGATGTTGGTTCACTGCTTTCAAACTATGAAGTATCAATACAGTGAAAAGAAAGAAACTGATTAGCATGGGTTTTAGAAATACTATGAAAGTTACTGTAAAACTTGAGTCTTAATCTTCATAACTTAATAGACTTGATCAGTCAGCAGCTTATATCCTAATTTCTTGTTTGCAAAGTGGATTTCCAGAGTATCTTTAGATGAGTATGGATTTACTAAAGCAAACAAAATGCTTGCCTTTCAAATGTTACCCAATTCATTTACTTTTAAAAATAGTATTCATTTACCTTTTTTAAAATAAACAGAATAGAAAAAAATTTATTCATGTAAAATACTATTTGATGGTTCAGGATCATTTGCTGTAAATTGTTTAGGATGTGGTTCTTTTTTTCTTCCATTTTATTCAGAGCATGACTAACAAATACGTGTGCACACACTCGCACACATACAGTATGTAAGGCAAATACATATCACCACTCTAGGGATCATAAAAAAAAAAGCCTTTACTTCAATTTATTTGGTTTGGATTTTAGCCTGAGCATCAGTCTTTTCAAAAGCTCCCAGGTGAATCCAATACAATACAAAGCTAGGATTAGAATCTCAGGCCTGAGGCATAGTTCCTCAGTAGCCACCCTTCTTCCTCTGCCTCTTAACCTCACAGTTTAGCCCAGAGCTTAGTGTGCTTCCCAAGAAGCAAAACTAGCACTGAGCAACATTCCTAAACCCAGCTTCCATCTTTTTGTGGTGGTAGGAACTAAACCCAGGACCTTCATTCACATGGAGCTGCCTTCCCAGCCCCAGCTTCCATCTTTTTGTGATGGTGGGAATTGAACCCAAGGCTTTCACACTGAGCTACATAACCAGCTCTTTTTATTTTTATTTTTTTGCTTTTTGAGACAGGGTCTCGCTTTGTAGTTCAGGCTGGCCCTGAGCTCGCTATGGTGCCCAGGCAAGCCGCCGCGAACTCAGCAATTCTCCTGTCTCTGCCTTCCGAGTGCTGGGATTACAGGCGTGAGCCACCATGTCCGGCATTGTGGTATGCGGTGTTGATTGTTGGTGGGCGTGAGTCTCCACGCCCAGCATTATATGTGGTAACCGGGGATCGAACTCAGGACCTTGCGCTTGCGAGGCAGGCACCGGAACCACTGAGATAACCCTCCGGCCCAGCTCTTTTTATTTTTTGAGACAAGATCTTACTGAGTTGCCCAGGGAGATTTGAATAAATTTGTGGTCCTCCTGCTTTATCTCCTTGAGGGTTGATTGCAGACCTGTACTACTGGGCCTGACTCCCATTCTTTTTTAAATCTGAGATAAGATCTCTGGGAGGTGCCTAGACTGCCCTCAGATTTGTGATCCTTCTGCCTCAGTCCCTGACTAGCTAGGATTGTGGGCATATACCACTATACCAGTCATCGGTACACTTTTAACAAATAATTATTAAAAAACCACATGTATTAACAAAAATATTATGTTTTGTTTTCAAATCAATTAATTTTATTATTTCCCTTATTTATTTCATATCTAGTAACATGTTTGTACATCCATAAATTACTGCACCCCAAAATACTTTTTGATCTGTTTGGATATTTGAGAAGGTTTATAATTTAATAAATTTTAAGTGCCAATAAAAGTTTTTTCTGGTTTTAGTCACCTTCTAGTTAATAATGACAACTTTACATTTTTTTCCCTCACAGTTCTAAAGGCTAATCTCTAATAAACTTTCTTATGAAATATTCAACATACTTTTATGCCATATGTTTTATTTTTATTTTATTTTATTTATTTTTTGCTTTTGTTTCTTATCCCAGGCTGGCCTTGAACTCATAGCAAACCTCCTGCCTCAGCATCCTGGGTATGCCATTTGCTGTAGTGCAAAAATTATTTTGTAGGTGCACCTAAATTATTTGAATCATTTCAAATTTTCACTCTATAGATATGGGAATCTTCATTATTGTTGTGAAAAAATTAAAGATAATTCCCTCTCTACTGTTACCAAATAGTATATCCCAGGGAGATTCTTTCCAGATTCTTGGTGTCCTGAACAAAGACTAGACAAGACAGAGAAGATAATGAGATGTACGTTTATTGAAGGTGGGAAAGAAGAGCACTGCAGAGTGAGAGTGGGCTGATGAGCAGACTCACTACACCCAGAGAATGAGGGAAAGAGGTGTTTTATATCTGGAATTCCTGGACTGACCTCTGTCATGCAAATAAGCCTTGGAACAGTTGTCCTATCAGAGATTCACTTGGCCCAACGCACTGTTAAAAGACTATCTTGGCTCACAGCAGATGTAAGTGAAGAACTGAAAATAGCACTTTTTTGATTGGTTCTGCATACAGCGATCCAGAGCTGCAGAGTTATCCTGCATCCTGAGTTCAGTTCATGTCTCCAGGTCTCCAGTACTTTGACACTATGTGCCCAGTTGATGAACCAGTTTTCCCTATCCCTAAGTTCCCAGCTTACTTCCCCAACTCCCAATTTCCCCCCACTACCTACTTACTGATTTTGAATCCAATATATAAGAAAATAATTTCTTATGAAACAACAATAATAAATTGTGCAACATGAACTGACGTTATTTAAAAACCCAAGTTCTTGGGTCTCAGGAAAAACAGTTCTTCAAAAGAAAAAAAAATGTGACCTTAATGAAGTGAATTTTTTTTTTTTTTGAGACAGGGTCTCACTTTGTAGTTCTGGCTGGTCATGAGTTCACTATGTAGCCCAGGCAAGCCTCGAACTCAGCAATCCTCCTGTCTCTGCCTCCCGAGTACTGGGATTACAGGCATGAGCCACCACGCCTGGCACTGTGGTATGTGGTACTGACTGCCAATGGGTGTGAGTCATCACACACGGTACTGTATGTGGTTACCAGGATCAAACCAGGGCCCTTGAGCTTGCTAGGTTGGCGTTGGAACCACTGAACTAAATCTCTGGCCCTGAAGTGATATTTCAAATTTCCAGTAGCTTCTGAGATAGGATAGAAGAAATAAAGACAGGTAGAAAGTGGGGGAATCATGGTCATTTTACCATTGTTTCTTTAAAGGTACATTGTAGTTGAGTGTTGCGTCTGTAGTAGAACCTTAACCTTCCACTTTGTAAGCTTTGTACAAAAGTTCTGCACATATTGCTAGATGATCTAAATCCTGGTACAGTTAAAGAATACCACTCCTTCCTCTGTCCCAATATAACATCAAGAGTCCATATATGTATGTATGTGTGTGTGTGTGTGTGTGTGTGTGTATTTTATTCTGGTCCCCTTGACCACTAAGTTTATTCGTTCATTATATATTATAGTTAATTTTACCTGGAAGGATTGTGTGGACACCCCAAGAATAATGGATCTGTTACTGGGTTTGGGGTGCTGGAGTCTCCATCTGATATAGGACTTTCAAATGATACAAGTTGAACAATGCAACTTCAAACCTTCTAGATGTCAGATACACCTAGTTTGTGTTGCTCAGAATTGGAGAATGAATCCTAAGGAACAATGGGAGTTAAGAGTAGAATATATTTATTGAGAGATTTTTTAGGGACTCCACAGGGCAAGTACTACCAGGGCAAACTCACAAAGTGGGCACAAAATTATGATCAACCAGTAAGATTACAAGTATAGCTGTTTAGGTAATATTGATCCAATGGAAACACAAGTCAATAGGAAAGGATGGATCTGGAGGTATTCATGTCTATCTAGAAGTTATTGGGCCAGGTGTTACCACTTGTCTTATCCCTTGGAGAGGCATGCGGGCCTGGTCATTTCTTTTTTTTTTCTTTCTTTCTTTTTTTTGAGACAGGGTCTTGCTTTGTAGTTCAGGCTGGCCCTGAGCTCACTATGTAGCCCTGGCAAGCCTTGAACTCAGCAATCCTCCTGCGTCTGCCTCCTGAGTGCTGGGATTACAGGTGTGAGCCACCACTGTGGTATGTGGTATTGATTGCTGGTAGGCGTGAGTCAGCATGCCCAGCATTGTATATGGTAACCGAGGATTGAACTCAGGGCCTTGCGCTTGCGAGGCAGGCACCGGAACCACTGAGCTAAATCTCCAGCACTAGTCATTTCATTTTTATCTTGCAACCTGACCTCCAACAGATGACCTTCTGCCACCGTTGTTCTCATCTTCAGCATTGATTCTTCTGAGGACCAAACTGGTCTGACTGCCTCTAATACTTCTACCTAATTTAGCTGTTTGTAATACTTTTAGATGTGGTTTCTAGGTTCTTACTGTTCTGAGTGAAGAACTGGCCAAGACAAGCTCCAACAGCAGCATCATTTTACACTTACTAAAGATAAGAAAAGAAAGAGACTCTGCCAAAAAAAAAAAAAAAAGAAGAAGAAAGAAAGATAAATGTATACACTACAGCACGAGCATAGATTACTGTGAAAGGACAAAGTAGCAAAGAGCTTAATGTTGACTGTCATCTTTATATCCCCCACTTCTCAAGTTGACCACAGGTCAAGGCGATTGTATTGAAAAGACCTACTCTAGTTCTCATAAGCCCATGTGCATTGCTTTGGCAACTGTTCTGTATGTGTGTCCTGGATTTTGTAATTAACATATTATACTGCCTACTTTCCCAGCTATTCTTCACTGTGCCAAAATCTCCTGCTTCAGACCTTACTGAAAAAACATTACTCAGTCTTAGGAAAACATCTGACTGTCTTAGAGCTGAGAGGGATGACAATAGAACCATCATGATCTGATAAAAGAATTCCTGGCATGATGATTCCAGACCCCTTCTGATAATGAAATAAAATATAAAAATTTCAGCCTTTAGCCTGATGGCACAGTCCTCTCTTCGACTTGCCCAGTGCTCTTTTGCAATGTATCAATAAACTCTTAAATTTCTATATTCCTCGACTACTGGTAATTTCCTTTACCACTTGTGACATCAACCCCTTACATGCCATGCCTTGGGTGACAGAAAAGAAACAAAATCATTTTAAAAATAAAAATTGCAACATCATAGAGATGGAGGTAGGGCGGTGGGTAGGGAAGAAAAGAGAAATAAAAAAATAAATATATGTTATGTACATATACCTACTCTAAGATGAATGTAAACTTCTTATTCTGTAAATATGTACTAGTAACATTTAAAAATAAAAGCTACAATTTTCTCTTGAGTGCCCACATTTAATTTCTTTGAGTGTATACTTTGAAAAGTTTGCCTAATGAATCCATTTATGCTCTTATTGACACATCCTGAAATATATGTATTTATTTACTCTTGGTATTTGAAGTTAGCAAATGTAAAACCTGGCCCATGGTTGGGGAGAGTCAGGGTTCTCCATCTCCGCTGTTGGGACTTCCATGAACTGGTCATAGCTTTCTTTTACAATAGAGTGCTATTCAGAATGACTGAACATATACCTGAGTTAGATATCATAAAACACTTGTCTTTCTGGATCTTTGAGGGCTAAATGGGCTGTCTTAATGATAGGGAAATGTGCCTGAAAGGCAATGGATTTCAATTTGCTTTTAAATTTTCAGGTATTATAACATCATTGAAGAATCATTTCCTTCAGGATTTGTTGACTACCACAGTCTACTGGCTCAATGTGAGGAGAATTACAGGAAATTTTTCAATATGAAAGACAGTTGTGATACCATGGGGTGAATCTAGCAGATAGATTCTAGACTTTTGTGTAGGATAAGCAAAGAATTGCAAATGTACATCCAAAGGCAAAAACAAAAGCAACTACAGTTATTGATGATCATGAGAAGATGTGTTCAAGGCAAATCCTTATTGATAAAAAGTGTGGCATGAACAGAACAATGCACATCAGGAAAGGAAAAAAGCACACAGCAAAGCACACAAATATATCAGGCTTTGGATTTCAAGGGAAGTACATCCCAGCCTGGATGTCTCTCCTTAGGTCTCTGGGCAGTATTGACAGAAATGACTGACAGAGTCCAGCTCACCTCAGGGGCTTTTTCAGAATTCATATTGATTGAATTACAGGTATGAGATATAGTCCATATTTATGAATCTTGAATGAGGTTGAGTGGGAGAAAGGGTTACTGAAGATCTGGCCAGGAGATCTAACATGCATGTGCTCTTGCCTAAAACTTTAGAGATATCTTGGTTCTTTATTTTCTACCTACCTCCCTCAGAATAAAAAGGATTAGCCTTAGGGTATTGCCAAACTCCTGTGAGTGGAAAGGAGTGTTTTTTCCAGCCCCTACTGTGCTACTTATACTAAGTGGTCAAATTGTAATTCTGATTCTGAGCAAGAAAATATAGTATCTTCAGGGTGGAAAAGTTAAAATTTTATTTGGTCAGATCAGCCTCCCCAAGTTTAAAGACCCAATTCAAAAATGGGCAACTGAAATGAACAGACACTTCTCAGAGGCAGAAATCAAAGCAGCCAAGAAACATATGAAGAAATGCTCAACATCTCTGGTCATTCGAGAGATGCAAATGAAAACAACATTGAGATTCCACCTCACTCCACAAAGAATGGCTGCGATCACAAAG
>PVIC010056821.1:0-10847 GCA_004025085.1 Thryonomys swinderianus
CTTAGGTGGGGAGCAGTATTTATGGTTGGAACAATTGAGACCGGGAAGCTGTTCCCAAGAGGATGTTATACTCATTATCACTTGTGCCAACCCTACGTGCACTGGAGCAGGCCCTTCCGTCCTTACGGGCTCCGTGCACCTAGTTAGACACTTCAGTGCTGTTCATAACATTAATTATATTTGGAGGTTGAAAAGTTTGTGCTGTCCCAAGCAAAGCCAAAATGTTTCAAGAATTGGTGGAAAATTAGAACCAGCAGGGTGCTGTGTGTCCATTTAAGTATTTTGATTCTAGGCAATTTCAAGACAGTACATGATTGATTATGATTAATTGTATTTACTTAGTTCTCTTTGTGAATATTTCCATCTGAACTAGGAAGGGGAAAAAACAAGCAGACACCTGGGAATTATTCAAACTCATGGCTAAAATTTCCATTAATCTTTTAGATCATCCCCACTTATAAAAATTCTCAAGTTAGTTTATCTCTCTACATGAAAGCTTTTTCACTTGAAAAATGAAGAGCTTGAACTACATTTTTCTGAAGTCCTTCTAGTTATGAACTTCAAGGATTCTATCACTTACCTAAAATTAAACAGTAAATGAGGAACACATTAATTAGTGTGTATCATCTACATTTTCCCCCTTTTTTTCAGTGATGTATATATTAGCAAGGCAAAAGAACGCTGACAGCACATCAGGTGTCTGTCTGAAAAACCACAAAGAAGAAAAACCCTTGGCAAATAATAAAGATGTTACTGTTATATTTGAAGTGCTGTTTTCCTCAAGTTTAGTGACTGAGTATATACTCCGAAGTGGGAGATCAGTTTAAAACGCCTCTCCACACCCGGCATCCCCGGTGTAACTTATATCTTGCAAACTCTCTTTCTCTGACTATGGTCTTCCGACCACAGAGCCACCTGGAAAACACAGAACATGTTAATCCCCTAGAAATTCAGATTCACGGAGCTGAGACGTGGCCCAGGGATCTGCGATCTTCCTAAGCTTCCAGTAGATTCTCAAGCACACTTAAAGTCCCATCGCTTCCCCCGGAATGGTAGTCACTGCACTGGTGCGAGGAACTTGCAGGTGGCCACAGTCCCTAGAAGAGGGTCAGAGATAAGATCAGAGTGAAGAGGATTGATGTTTTCGGGTTCACGCAGTGCCAGAGGCAAGGAATTAGCTGCTTCTCTTTTCACCCCCAGTCTTTTCTGAAAGGTAAACAAACTGTCTACTCAGAGAAGTTTCTTCCTGAAATAAGTTTGGAAGCCACTGGGGGAGGCAGGGCTGCAAGAGAGGTGGGACTTTTATTGATGAAAGATTTGTCTTCGTTATTACTATTAGTTACTGGTTTGGAGAATCATGGCTGATGGGAATGTTCACTGTATAACTTGAATTGACCAATCTCTAGGTGGCCAGGTAAAGACAGCGCACCTAATAGGTCAGTACAACTTACAACACAGCCATTTGCTTTTAATGGCTGTGTACTTCACACTTGGCTTTTTCTATTTTTTTTTCCATGTTTAAAGTCCACTACATTGGTGAATGTTGACTTCTGTTCTTCCTTTGTCTTTGCTTAAATCTGATCCACTAATGTGTACAAAGCTGGGCTTCTGCCCAAGGCTAAGAATCTTCTAGGTGAGCTAATGAATCAATATTTGCCCATTAAGAAAGCACACTAAAGTGCAAGGCCCTAAGTTCACATGGATTTGGTAGCTGTCCGCTAAACACTTTTTCACTGGCCAAACACCAGAAGTTGTAATCTTACACCTTCAGGAGAAAGAAGGACTTCAGGTCTCAAGAATTATGTAGCATTCAGAAATAAAAAAATATATATAGATATATACATACATAAAGTATTTTTTTTTCAAATCAAGACAGCATATCATTGATCAACCATAGCACCACTTTGAGGGAAATGGCAGGTTTTTTGTTTGTTTGTTTGTTTGTTTGTTTTTGAGACAGGGTCTCACTTTGTAGTTCAGGCTGGCCCTGAGCTCACTATATAGCCCAGGCAAGCCTCGAACTCAGCAGTCCTCCTGCCTCTGCCTCCCAGGTGCTGGGATCACAGGTATGAACCATCAGGCCCAGCAAAATGGCGCTATTTTTAATGAAGTCTTTCTAGCCTGAGTCAGAACACATATATTTAGGGTTTAAAACAAATACTTGCGAAACCAGCTGAGAAGAAGACATGATGTCTGGTTGGAATGAACGGAGCAGAGGTTTACCCACAGCGCTGTTGAAACTCTCTTCCCTGAGATTCCAGACTTGGTCTAAAGAATCAGTGGAACTCACTCGTTTTGTTGGGACCGGGGCTTCCAACTTGTGACTTCTGGTCGCAGGTGTTCTATGCCTTTTCCTGTTGGTAACCTGTGTTCCTCCAGCCTAGATGCTGTCCTGGGGAAAATGGAGAAAGTGGGAGATAATGCTGTGTTTTGTGAAGCAGGTGTCTCAGAACAAACAGATGTTCTGTCGTCTGTGAAAGGAGATAAATAAGACATAGCTGACCAGAGATCTTCAAATTGTCAAAGGTTTTTGTTTTGTTCTATCTCAAAAAGATTTTTCACACCCACAATGTCATGGATGTCACAGTCTTTGCTGAAGTCTCTTGATGTCAACTTTTTCCGCTTCACACATATTCCTAACTGGTCATGGAATTAAGTAGCAAAATTGCGTTCGGGTTCGGATCCAATTTGGCTTAAGCCACTGTTATTTCTTGAAGCAAGAAATATTACATTTAGAGTGACACATTGTTTTACCAAATTATTAGGCACACGGCAGCTGTGTTTAATTCAAGACTGTAGTTTCAAAGGTCCGACGTAACTGAAAATTAATACATCTTTCTTTTCTTTTATTCCCTTTTCAGGTTTCTGACCAGACAAAGCAGTCTTCTCCACGGTAAGCAGGATTGTATTATCCCTACGTGTCGGCTCTATGTGGAATGATGCTGTGGGCTCTGAATACATTCTTACTGTGTGCCGTGAGCGTGAAGGGGCCGCGAGGTAGCCCGTGGGTGGTGTCGCCGGTGAGGCAGGTGCTCTGTGAACATGACGAAGTGCTGCAGCCGTGGAAAGGGGCAGAGAGGGAGAGGCTCTTCTTGCTCGAGTGGCCCTTGCACGAGACAGCAGTCTCCTTGTCTCTGATATTCAAAAGCAGAAGACAGTTTCTTTGTGAGCGGCTGTGGCAGGGCCTCGCCCTCTCCCAGAGCCCTTTTGGGAAGAATGAAAGAGCGAGAGCCCCCCCCCGCCCGGTTTAGCCCCACCTCTTCAGCCCTGGGGAGGCCTCCTGCCCACCTCAGCAGGATCGCGTCAGCCCAGTTGTCCAACTTTCCAGGAGTATCTGTAAAAACCAGCAACTGAGGCCGTGTTAATCATATTAGAGAACACAATAGGAATCCTTTCTTCTTTCATTAGAAAACCAGGATGCGTTTGATGTGCACCATCTGGTTTGTGAAAGCAGAAATAAGTTTTTCGAAAGGGCACATTTCCAAGTTGCACGCTTCGTGGGCTTCAGGAGGAAAGCCCATAAGCAGCTCTATTTTTAATGAGAGCAACGCGAAAGCTAATAAGATTGGGGTGTATTTTCAGTATGTGCCATTTCTCCTAAATTACATGTGTTTGCAGGACGTTGGCAGACTTGTCCTGTTCAGAGGTTGGGCTTCCAATTGAAAATTTTGAAGTTCTCCATGTGTTAATTGGAAAACAGAGAGAGGCATCGTTGTAGTGGAGCGTCTGGCTTCTTAGGTATTAATTATGGCTCCATCTACACATAAAAACTAGGCCTTTTAAATTATTTCCTGTTACTCGCTGCTACTTTTAGAAACTGTAATTTTCCAATTCGTACGAAAAGTCAAGTTCAGCTTTACTGTGGTATTACATGCTTTTAAAAGAGTCTTCAGATGCAGGCACTGTTTATAAACAATCAACAATAACAAAACAGGAAGAAAACCCAAATTTACTATCGCTACTCTGTCAGATTTACTATTGCTACTTTGTCAAATCCTTAAAGCTATTTCTTATTTAAAGAAAATATTGCTGTAGGACATAGGCATCTTACTTTGTGGGATAGTTCTACACGACAGTGGGTGTGGAAAACCTTGAGAAAACCTTCTTCAGAAGAAAAATTCCTCCCAGTTCTTACATAACCTGTGAGTCCTAGACAGTAGCAACCATGATTTGTGAGGCACTGTGCTCTCTTTAACCCCCAAGTAATTGCAGGATTCTTCTGTATGTATTGTACAAGTCCAGCTCATGCTCATAAAGGAAGCATAATTACATTACAGGCAATCTCGTCTAAGGTAATTACAATTGTCTCCATCAATCCAATTAAACAGGATAACCAAGTCTACCAAGGCAGAAACACCACAAAGCTTTCTGATTAAATCCAGGATTTGGGGTAAGGGTGGTGTGTCTGTGGATTTGAAGACTTTTCATTTGCCCAGATACTGTTGCTTATAAAAATAGATACTGTGGAGAGAGGGGGAGGGGGCGGTGAGCAGGAGAATATAGAAGAATGTTCGCCTCCTTTATTTCGCATCTACTGATCAGTTCCTTCTTTCTGAACACGGAAATCAGGGTAGATTAAATTCTCAACACCAAATTTTCAGATTATCATTAATCTGCTCCTTCTGGTGCTTCCTCTGTGAGTCCCTCTTGTAATTAAAATGACACTCCTTAAAATGTTCTACTTTTATTTGCTGGTGTACAGTGTTGGTAGTTTCTGTCTGATGCTGAATGTGTAAGATATCCCAAGTCTGCGCCGTGCTTCATGCGTTTTTTCCTAACTTCTTCGTTAGGCGTGTCTGTGGGGTTGGGAATCCAAGTCAGGAATGCAGGTTTTCTGGACAGGTGACTCTGCAGGGAAATGGAGGACCTTTAGCGACAGCAACAGAAGGAAACAAGCCGGGAGACATACTGAAATTTCCTGGGGTGAAGTTCACTGTTGTGATGGACTCTCCACCAAGCCTTCCCTCTCGCCCACGAGGCACACGCTGGTCCCTTTGCTCAGCATGCCCACGCGCAGTGGGGCTTCCAACTGAAAATTTTGATCATCTGTTCATCACATCTCAGCCGACTTGGTTGTGAGATTTAACTACTGGACCTATGGTGAGGTTTGTGTTCACCTGACACTTATTTCTCTTAATGATGTTCCCGGTGCATAAGAACAGTGATGCCGTTCGGATATGATAAAATTTAGATGTGATAAAAAAGAAGCAGGAATGTACTTCCTCCATTTGAAAAGACAAAAATTCTCAACTTCATAAGAAAAGGGGAAAATTCATTTGCTGAGGTCCCTGAGAACGAGCGAGCATAATCGTGGTTGAGCCCTTACTGTGCCTAATGTGTGAGTCAAACTTTTTAAAGTTGTGTGTACAGGAAAAGCACGGCGCACGCATGTTCAGTGCAGCCATGGTATCGGTGTCCACTGGTCTCCAAAGATAAGGGGGACAACAGTATATGCAAGTCATGTGTGACTTCCCCAAACTGACCCATCCATATGTCATTTAAGAATTGACCAGTGTGGATCAATCACAGATCTTCCAATCAACAACCAACCTTAGACATGTTCTGTTCTCTCGAGTGCTAAACACACTAAGCCCCATAAAGGTATAGTGACCTCCATAAGGGTATCGTGATCCCCACATTATGAAGCAAGGTAATAGCTCATTGTAATCAAAGATACTGATGTCCTTGTGCCTTCTCCCTGTGTGCTACACAACATGGTTTGTATTTGTTCCTCTCTTGCTGTAAGTAAATATTTGCTTATCTTTTATTTAAAACAAATACATAGTTCAAGAAATAGAATATTATTAGTTACAGGGAAAAGTGCCAATGTGTTGAGGAAAACAGTTCCATGTACAGGACGTACTATAGTAAGATGTAGTCTCCTAGTCAGAAGAGCTTACAAATGAGTAATTGTGAGTTTTTTTGAGAAGCTCGTTTGCTCCATTGTGAAATATGACCCTGTATCTCTCGGGCTCCTGGGTATCAACGACATACTGGAAGGGGTTCCCTGGCGCGTCTTTGAGGAGAGAGACACTAGCGGTAGGTACATGATAATTCTTCAGACAAGCGAAGATCCTCTGGAGAAGATGCCAGGAGTAATCTGAGCTTCCTCCAAACATCTCTCTAGTGACCCTTCCTGTCGTCTCTTTTTACCATTCTGTCCCTTCCCAGGATTCTTGGAGCTCTCTGTTGGAGCCAAAGTCATAACAGCCCCAGAGACTGTGATATATTCTGTATTCTCTCTCTCTCTCTCTCAATGATTATGTAAAAGTTTTCCAGTTTACAAACAAAGACTGTTCTTTTTACAGTCAAGATAATATTATGGGATGGCACATTTGTGTGCCAAATGGGGCAGACTTCGGTTCCCTGGCGTTTCCTTGAAGAGACATCACAGTCGTGTACTTGGGTGGCTTAAGGAAAGACTTTAATTCATACACACATGACTCATAACCTTATCTTCCTTGTGTGTTTAATGATGCCTTCTATCCTTCCCAGGTTGACCTGGTGAGCTTTCTAATGATCAGGAACTCGACTCCTTTGCACTGGGGTTGGGGTGCCTCATAGAGGAATTTCTGTCTGTATACTTTACAAATGGAAAGCAAGCTGCCACCCTACCTTTTGCCAGTGGAAAAAGCAACTCTCAAATACCTTACATTTCCCCTCAGATTGGAAGTTCACCAACACTTACCTGGGAAGAAAGGGGTGATGCACTTTACATTTTGCTCCATTGTTCTGTTCATACTTTGTTTCTAAATAATGATGTATCAAGAATCCATTTGCATCAAGTGACCACCTATAATAGAGTAAGAACATGTACATTATTAGTACCTGAAATGTCATAATTTTCAAATGATGCTTGTATAACCCCTTTGTGAATTTTCTCTGGGTCTACATTCACCTAAATACTTTAACCTCCACAAACCAATATATTTAACATCTCTGAATGTAGATATTTGTATTGTATTTTCAGCGTCTGTATCTTTCTTGTATAATTACATCTATGTTTATACATCAAATCAGTCTTTTCCTCCGTATTGCATTGCAATGACTAGTAATTTCCTAATAGAAAAAAAGTATGAGCTGTAAGAAAATAATTACACATTCACTCTTAGACTTATTAGGCAGCACTGCTTTGGCTCATTTGTATTCCAGTATTTTATTCTGACCCATGCTTTTACAGGAAAAATTAGGCAAATGGCCCAGGATTCAGTCTCTTCTAAATTCATTAGACTCACAGGAAGATTCAGTGCACTAGTTTAAAGTTATATTGTGAATTTATATGGACCGGCAGACTCGCGATATCTCCATGGTCTCTCTGCTCCTGCTGCAAACTTGGGGTGTGGAGAGTATTCAACAGAGTCGCTGCATCCTTTGCGATCGTTCTTGCTTCATCGCTGTGCCCTGCATGCTCCATCACGTGGGGCCTAACAGATAGCTTATTTAACTAAATGAAATGTTTAAAAAATAAAATAAGAAGTACATGTGCACCAAGCATCAGCATTAAAAGGCATGCCAAGATAGCAATTTGGGTCAAGCTCACTAGCTCGTTGTTACCAGTGTGTCCCGGCATGCCGAGGACTGGACACACAGAACGAATGTGAATTCACCTTTTTAAAAAAGGAAGCAGGAGCCATTCCACGAGCCCTTCTCAGCTTTGCCCAGGGTGGATATGCGTTCCTCTGAGCTGGCCCTCCATTGAGGAAAAACTCCTTTAAACATCGGAAGCCACTTCTGCAGATCTTAATTGACCCCAAAGGATGTTTTCGAGCTTCACTGCTTCTAAAATTTGTTTAAAACTTATGCCTTTCTCCACTTAAATAACATATGCATGTGATATGCAAATCATGAGACTCACTAACTCTTACTACCTATCACCCAATTAAGCCGACTTTATCCTCTTCCCACTTGCTCTGCTTTGAACACATCCTGTCCTGTCCTGTCCTGTCCGATCCTCAGGTGTCACCATCTGAGAGTAAAAAGAGCCTTTAAGATGTGATGAGGACAGGAAGCTGGCCCCCTTGCCGGGGCAGTGAGGCCTTGGAAAGGGCCTGCTTCGGGCAGGCAGTGTTCGCTCATCCGCCCTTCTGCCTTCTGCCGCTGGAGGAGGAAACAGCACGAAAGCCAAACACTAGTGCCGTGGTCTGCGACTGCCCAGCCTCTGCCACTGGGCAAGTGAGCAGTCCGCTGTTCTCTACTCTCAGCTCCAAGACTGTCAGAGCAGCACAAGACGGGCTCATGCGAAAGCCAGCGCTCTGCAAATGCCGCCTCCTGTGTCCTGGAAACTTCCAGGCGATGTGCTCAGGACCGACTCTCACAGCATGTGTGTAACTGCCCAGGCCCCAGCGGGCTTGACGCCATCTGCCACTGTCTGCCCTGCTGCCTTTACAGCACCCACCAGGCACCAGGCATCGGCCTATCTGCCTAAGTCTTGGCTTCTTCCCTGCCCAGCCCAGCCAGGGCCCGCATTTCCATAATGCACATGTTTTATGTCCTGGAGGCACTTTGAGGATATTTGGGATATATTTAGTAGCCCGTAAGAGAGTCAGGTAATTGATGTCTTCCAGGGCTGGAGAGGGGTCCTAAAGAAGTGCTTCTTGAATCTCAAGGAGTGATATAGTTTAATATGAAGGGTCTTTTAATTTTGTTTCTGGCTCGCTCTTCCCCAAGGACGTAGTAGTCATGTTGCCAGAACCCCAGGCCGGAGACTGAGTATGTTGTCCCCACCGTGAGAGGGACTGACCGCCTGCTCCCCGCATCCCTGCAGACTCACGCGAGCACAGTCACCTCAACGGAGACTCTTCGCCATTAGGACCGGCGCTGCCTGGGCAGATAGTAATAAACCACCCTGTGCTTCAGCCCCCCAAGGGCCTTCTGTGCGCCCCTATGTCGGCTCAGCGTGTTCGCCCAGCCTCATTCGAAGCCAGCACTGGATTCACTTTTAACGACACGCGCTACCACTAGGAAAAACTGGATTCCACGTGAATAAAGTTTTCCTATTCCCTTACCATGAGAGTAGTAAAAATTTACAGACGCAGCTAAATCTCAGTAGTAAAGAGTAACAGACTGTGGCTCCTGCTGGAGTCCCCGTGATGTGTACATAAGTCTCATTGTTTTGAAGAAATACTTCTCATAACATATCTTTTCTAGATACGTTATCTTATTGCCAATACAGTAACTTATCAGAAGTCCTGTTTTTCTTCCAAAATGCATAAGTACCATAATTCATGCTGAAATATTAAAGAAGAAACTTCCCAGCATGGACTTGTTTTTGTACTGCTACAGAGCATAGTCAGTAAAGTCTTGCGAGGCCCGGTACGGTGGTTTGCCGAGAGCAGCGTCACAGAAAGCAGGACCAGAGAAGGAAGCATGGTCCTGCAGCTCCCTGCAGAATGCGGCGTGCTGCTCAAAACACTGCATGATGTGGACCTTAAGCTCAAAGCAGTGAGACTGCTCAGAGCACAGGCGGCTCCTTACAAAGTAGCCCGAGGGTGACTGAGACTCCGCTGTCCTTCCTGTGTGTGCAGCACCTAGGAACAGAGGGCGGTGGTTAAGCTCGTCAGCTTGGCGAGCTTGGGGGCTGCCAGGGCATTTGCAGAGCACATCTGGATGCGCCTGGATGGACCATCCTGGATACAGGCCCAGCCCCCACTCTGGGCACAGTTCCCCAGCTCTGCCTCTGCTCTGCAGCACCCTTCCACTGCCCCAGAGGCAGCTGCCCCTCGACTGCCTTCCCTGAAATCGTGAGCTGAATAAACTTCCCCCGCTTCAGCACCTTGGGCCCCAGGAGTGTGTCTCAGCGACGGGAAAGCTGACTGACTCAAAAAGTGTTTAAAATGGCATCATGATGGGAGCAATGGCCAAGGTCTGTGTGTTGAGACTGTACAAAATTGATTTGGCTGTTCACTTTTACACATACATATGTGCACATACACACACACACATACCCTACAGAAGTCTAAGACTTTGCTTTAGGATTTAAATGATGCCAAGACTGCTCTTTGCTGCCTTTTAGTTGCTTGATATCTTGCCTTCTTAGCATCTTAAATGTCTAATAAGGATATGGTTCAGTAATAACAGCAGAATATTCATATGGAGAAGTCAGGTGTTGAAAGGTTCTTGATACATTTTTAATTATATGCTAAACATTCATGCTAAAATGAATAGAAACAGATTATAATACTGTATATGCACTATATTGAACATGAGTATGTGTTTACATACACAAAACATGCTCACGGTTAAGCTGATATACTTACATGGAATACTGTTAGTATGGTTTTCTGCAGAGTCCATATTGCCTAAGGTAAGCACATAGTAATCTGACAGAAGAAAAGACAGGCATGGGTGGTGAACACCGGTAATCCCAGCACTCTAGGGAGGCTGAAGCAGGAGAGCAGGCCCAGTTTGAGACTAACCTGGGCAGCTTAGTGAGTCCAAGCCTAGCCTGAACTACGTAGTGAGACCCTGTCTCAAAGAAAAATGATAAGGGAAAATAAATTTTATGGCAGTGAGTAGATATTCAATACCTATGGGATCATTACAAATGTCACTGCTCTGGAGCACTAGCAAAGCACTGCAGATTCTAAGGAAAGAAATCTCATCCCAGAAGAGCTGCTAAGGCTAAAGGTGAGAATCAAAAGTCCAAACTTATGTTTTCAGAAGAGGTTCTGGTTTTAATTAATGGAGACAAAGGTGCCCGTAGCTGTACGATATGACTGGAGAATTTTTACACCTAACAGTAACCTGCTTAGCAGTAGACTGGAGAGGGCCGGGGGGAGGTGAAAGGTGAAAACAGAGTCTGAGGGAACAGAGAGGCAGGATAGAAACAGAAAGGAGAGATGTGAGTC
>PVIC010056822.1:0-10831 GCA_004025085.1 Thryonomys swinderianus
TAGTACGGAAGCTGCTGCAAAGCCTACAGAAACACCAGTGATGGAAAAACTCAGCTTTAACCACCTGCCTACTCTATTTTGCTTAGTAAAAACCATCATTTTCCCTTTTTGGTCATCCCTTTTGTCCTTGCTGATATGTGAAAGCACAGCTGGAAAGTACAGAGTGCATTCAGGTGTGAGCACAGGAAGAGACCTGTGCTCCATCTGTCTCCTCCATGATGGCCTTACCTGAGGGAGGCTGAGGGTAACAACTTCACCTTTTCTTGGAGAAGGAGATATTGAAAAGTACAGTGGACCAGCACTGCTAGTTCCTGAACTGAGCTGGAGAAGGGATCTCATGTGACTTGGGTCTCCCTCTGTCATCCAGGGCAGAAGAGGTCAGGGGACCTCTCCTCTGATTCAGGAGCCGCAGAGAAGCTGGTTTGCTGACAACATTCACAGGTCATCCTTGCTTACTGTGACAAGCCCAGCAAAGGCTACAAGAAATTAAGGAAGTGACAGCTTTATGACATCAGGTTAATCTCTCACCTTGTTAAGACCTGATGCTCACCATAAAGTCTATGACCTCAAGATTGCTGTTCCAGACCCTACCCATTTTCAGCATTCCTTGCTTAGCACCTTGAATGCTAAGCTCCAGCCAGCCTGACACCAGGCCCTCACCTGGCTCTATTTTTCCACCCTCTCTTTCACACCTGTTTTTCCTTGTGCTAAATGCCTTTCTTTTCCAAAACTGGGGATGCAGCAAAGCTAGCATGTTGGCTCTACTCATCATGTTGTACCCTCTGCCATCTTATGGTACAGCACAAGTCCTTTCCAGATGCCCATGCCATACTCTTGAGCTTCCCAGCCCCCTAAATTGTGAGAAATACATTTATTTTCCTTTTTAATGCTGCGCTTGCTCATTGCCTCCACACTCGTTCTGCTGCGTAATAGTGTTGGAATGCCAGTCTCAGGCATTTGGCTGTTGCAAAGAAATCAAGCAGATACAACAGTCCAAAGCCTTCCTTGTGCATACTTGCTGTCTACCTCTGCTCTCCCCGGCCCTCTGCCCTGCTGGCTGGGCTCCCAGCACAGTTCAGGGACTGACACATACCCACGTTCTCAACCCACAGCACTTAGTCTTCAGAATATTGGTTCACTTTTTTTTTTTTTTTGAGACAGGGTCTCACTTTGTAGTTCAGGCTGGCCCTGAGCTCACTATGTAGCCTAGGCAAGCCTCGAACTCAGCAATCCACCTGCCTCTGCCTCCTGAGTGCTGGGATTACAGGTGTGAGCCACCACACCCAGCAATGGTTCACATTTTTAAGAAAACACCACAGACCAATGAAAGCTGATCCCTAAGTAGGATTCATCATGTAGCTGCCTGTGTTGGGTGGATGCGTTCTGAAATACTAAAACAGGAAAAAGACCCACAGCCGCCAGGCCCATGGAGGAGGATTAAATGAGGAGAGATGGTAGAAGGAGAGAGGTGAAGCTGGCAGAAGGGGAGGAGTTCAGGGAAACCATCTCGGTGCCTCCTCTGGGGTCAGCCTTGCCTATAGCTCGTGGCCCACTGACATCTCTGCAACTACCGAGGGCAGCAGTGTCCTGGACTGGGATCCCACTCAGGCCGGGGCGAATTCCACCTGGGAAGGAGAGTATTATCAGACCCCACTGGCGATGTGTGACTGGTCCCACAATAGCCTCTCCAGCCCTCCCTCGCCCCTGGGGAAGGCTCTGTGAGCATCTCATTACTCTGGTGTCATTGTCTGCAGTCTGCTGTGACTTTGACTTCTTCCCTTCACCTGCATCTCCTGGCTAACTCTCAGCAGGAAAGCTGTGAACTCAATTCTTAATTAAGTTCCCTTGCTTCCAAAAATAACTAGACATGAACATACACACACACACGCGTGCGCCCGTGCACACACACACATGCACACGCACACATCCTCACCTCAGTGCAGCTACCTTGGATGTGAGGGGAGACAGGAGAGACACAGTGCCAGCTCCACCCCAGCATGTGTCCTTAATCTTGACTGGAGCATATTCCAGGCCATGTAACAAGAGTTCTGGAGAGACTCAAGTTCAAACCAACCTCCCCCACTTTCCTACTGTGTGTCTCTGGGCACATTGCTTCACTTCTCTGAGTCTCAGTTTTGCCACCCATAAGTGCTGTGGTATGAGTGCGCCTCCCAAAATCTATGTGTGGGAATTTAAGCCTCAGGAGAACTGTGCAGAGAGGTGACTGCAGACAAATATCCCGGCAGTGTGAGTGTTCTCACTGTCCCTAGTGGGAGCAGATGTGTTCAAAGAACAAGTTTGGGCCTCTTTTGCCCATCTTTCCTCTCATGCACTGATGGAGCGAGGCTGGCTCCGCAGGTTCCAGCACCTTTTTCCTCTTGGCCTCCCAGAGCTGAGGAACATTCTCCGTTCATTATGGGTGGCCCTGCTCAAACCTTCTGCCAGAGCTGCACAAAGCCAGCCACAACAATAACCTGAGTAAACACTGATCAGAATGGCAGCAGTCTAAGGCCATGTCACTTCTTAGCAAAGGAAATGAACTGGAACAGCATGATTTATCCCTAACCACACTGTGCCTTAGATATTTCAGCTGGCTTGTGGTTCCTAGTCTTATGAAAAATATGACCCTGTCCATAAGCTACTTAAATATTTTTATTCCCAGCCCCACTGACAATGTCCTCCATCTTAAACTGTCTGTACTGGAATGTTACCTCTCTTTTTGTCA
Source organism: Thryonomys swinderianus (assembly GCA_004025085.1). Taxonomy (NCBI): domain Eukaryota; kingdom Metazoa; phylum Chordata; class Mammalia; order Rodentia; family Thryonomyidae; genus Thryonomys; species Thryonomys swinderianus. Next base: position 2,726 of record PVIC010056822.1, read on the forward strand.
CTTTCATTGCCCTGGCTTTGCTGACTACTTTCAATTCCTTGAGTGTACCACATATCCTTCTGCCCCAGGGCCTTTGCTTGTGCCATTTCCCCCTTTCCCTCATACTCTCTGGAACAGCCACATGCCTCCTCCACTCATGCTCAGTGCCTCCTATGTCACAGCTCTCTGCTCACAGTTTTGTTTCCGGAGAAAGAGCCCTTCAGGATTCCAGGGTTTCTTCTCTCATCTCCTTCTACTTTTCTAATTTTATAGTTAAACATGCCATTAAATATGTGTGGGATATCATGTCACACATAATGACAATGACAGCTGTCACAGTGGCCTGTGAACTCCTCAGAAGCAGAGGTCTGACCTTCTTGAGCACTTTCCATCCTCAGCCTTAGGACTCCGTCTGGCCCCCATCAGGGGCTCCACACATCATCATCCACAATTAAGAGTGAAAAAAACGTTCAGAATTAGGATCAAGACTGAAGGCTTCAGCACCCACCATGGCTCCAGGCCATGGCTCCGGCTCACCCACAAGCTGGAGGAACAACTGGTGAGGGGAAGGCACTCTGGGAAACACAGCCCGTGGGGCAAAGGCAAAGCCTTGATGGAGATCAAGGGATTTCAGCTCTGCCCCACACCCTCTCCCTCGGCACCGGGTCCTGGAGCCCTTGGTAGGGATCTGACGTCAGCACAGAGATGAAGCGTGGACTTCTGTCCTTTCCCAACCAGCCAGCCCTCTGGGTTGGGCTCCACTTCTGCCAGAGGACAGCTGGGCACTGTGCTGATGTCAGGAGGGGCCCTTTGGCAGCAGGACTGCAAATAAGTGGAGGGAGCTGCTTTGTGTGGAGGGAGTGGAGAGGAGGCCAGGGTTTTGTTGATTTTAGGAGCAGGCCATTTGGGGACTGGAGGTAGTAATCCCGTGTGGGGTGGCACAGCCAGCCCTGAGGTGTCTGGCTGCCTGTCCTGCAAGCTCTGTCTGCACGCAGCTGGCTTTGACAGCTGGGTCTCGGTGCAGCCTTTGTGCCTTCCCCCTCCTCCATTCGAATCACATTTGAGTTTTTCTCAAGTGACTCAGGTGCATCCAGTGGTCTGAATTGAAGGCTGCAGAAGGCAGCATCTCCCCAGTCTTCGTTGTCTCCTCACTACTCCGAGCACCTGCTATATCCTTTCCCGTACCCTAGTCACTGCACTTCATCCTGACCCAGATCTGAGTACTGGATGACTCTGAGCAAGCCACCAATCCTTTCTGAGCCCCACTGCCTCAGCTCCAACAGGAGAACGGTAAGAATGCCTCCCTTAAGGCATGGCTGTGGAGAGTTAATGATGAGCACAGGTGAGTGGCTTAAGATAACAGAGATGGGTTCATCCATAAACAGGAGGCTGGGGGTACAAAACCCGAGCTGAGGGGTTTTCTGGGCTCCGAGGTGCACCCGGGGTTAGCAGCTCAGTCTATAGCCTGTGATCTGCTGGGAGGTGGAGAGATCTAGACAGAAGAGCTGGTACCAGGGAGCCCTGAAATCTTACCAGAAACCTCTGCAGTTGGCTCCAATCTCTTGCCCAGGGTGGGACACAGGCCTGAGAAAAAGCTACAAGACAGAACTCGGAGAGAAAACAGAGAGACAGGGAGACCAATCCTGGGGTAACTGACAAAGGTCTTGGCCAGTTTAAACCACTCATTTTTATTAGTAATCAGCTGGGGTAGAGGCAAACTAGGTACAAGGGCAGGAGGGCGTGAGGGGATGCTTGATCATGTGGTTTCTATGGAAACTAATGTAAGCAAGGCTCATAAGACACAAGGTAAAAGATTCTTGATTTAGGAACAGAGTAGACAAAATATATGGTTGTGATTAGAAAATTGTCCTCCTATTTAGAAGGTTTTAGTTGTGGAAATGGATTTGGTTCAGAGTTACTCTAACCTTAACATGTAAACTTCAGCTACACTTGCTCTTCAAAATAAGCTGAGTGTGGGGTTAACTCTCCATAGCTTGCATTGCTCCCAGTCTGCTCTGGATATAATCAATGTTACCTCCTGCAAGCTGAGGCCTAATTGGAAATGCTCCCGTCACATGGAGGGATACTTTTGAAAGGGACATGAGGATCTGAGCCTTTCCTCTTTCTGTTTTTGCATCAAGGCTCCCATGTGTTCCTGCCTTCACGTTCTGCCTTTCACCGGCCCAAATCAGCGAACCAACTGACCATGGCATGAAACCATCAAGACTGTGAGCCCAAAGAAACTTTTTTCTTTTAAAAGTGATTATCTCAAACATTTTGTTATAATGCAAAGCTAACAGGTTGGTTGATCAGAACATTAGTTGTGTTAAATGTGTTTTCAAGTTACATTTTCAATTGACGATGGGCTTATCAAGACATAATCCTATAATAAATTGAGAAGCATTTGGAGTCAGTTAACATACTTAATTGTAGTAAAAGGACTGGAAACCATTTTTGAGGCAGAAGACATGACTGAGTTATTGAAAAGCACTGTGAAATCAATTTTTTAAAAAATTAGCAGCCAACCTAGAGGAGTATTCCCTGGGTCCTTGCACTTGCTCCTCTGATGCCTGATGCCTGAGTCCTGAGGTCCACCACTATAGCAGAACCAAAGAAGGAGGAAAATCAGGGTGGCTGAGAACAATACTGCCCTTTAATTTAACCCAGCTCCAGAAGGGGCCCCAGCCACCTCAAGAGTGGGTAAGCTGCCTTTCCATCCTAGTGCTGACAAATTTTAAAATCTTAAGGGATACTTTCTTCATAATACATGTGAGTGGGGAAAATTAGCTCATCAAATTCATTGTTTTTCATACAATGCTGTTAAAGTGGAACTAAATTACAAGAAATGAGTCACTTAAAGAAAAGTAGTATGCAAATGACTATAGGGTAAGAATGAAAGTTCTGCATGTTCTCGGTACACTGGATGGCTTTGGGGAGAGGGTGTGGATGCCACAGAGCTATCCACTGGACTGATCTGTTTGGGCACAGGTGATCTTTGAGGCTGGCAAATGCTGCTTTTAAGAAGGGGCAGGATTGCCGGGCGTGGTGGCTCACGCCTGTAATCCCAGCACTCGGGAGGCAGAGATAGGAGGATTGCTGAGTTTGAGGCTTACCTGGACTACATAGTGAGCTCAGGGCCAGCCTGAACTACAAAGCGAGACCCTGTTGTCTCAAAAAGAAAAAAAAAAAAAGAGGGCAGAATAAAGAGTGATACATTTGAGTCATTTATACATTTATAAATATATAAATATATATTGTCTCTCTAGTCTGAGAAACTGAAGGTATAATTGAGTCCAGAATGTACAGTAGATACTGTGAAATAGGGAGAAAATGTTCAAAGGGAAAAAGGAAAGGGGAGCAGGGGAAAATAAAGAGGGGAAAGAAAAAATTTGATAGTCAAAACAAAACAATGGAAACAAAGCTTTGTATATATAGGGTCAGGGTCATAGGGAGGGCAGGGGAAAGGGAAAAATGAGAATCAAGATTTGTCATGTACAGGTGTAAATTTTTAACGTTGAATGTGATCATAAGGTATACATAAAATGTACCAATAAACTCAACTAAAAACATAAAATAAAGAAACAGAATGGGATGCTGACATGGGATTCAGAGTGGCAGTGAACTTGAACTTGCTCTTGGCAGCACTTCCTGCATGGCGTCCCTGCACCAGGCTGAGCAGGCTGTGGAACTCTTTTTTCTGGGAATCGGCCTCTAATTGGCCGTGATGGGTTCCTAGACCAGCCCAGGGTATAGAGGAGTGGGAAGCCGTCATCCTACTCACATAGTAAAATAGCAGCCATGATACCAGTGAGTACTGAATAGCTTGCTAATTCCGGGCCAGGCTCTGCTCCTTCTGCTTTAAATGTGCTGCAGAATTTATTCCTCACCAGCTTGGCAAGGTAGGGAATTTTACTCTTGCTTATACAGATGAGGAAACTGAGGTCCACAGAGATGAGGCAAAGTGTTCTGAGTCACACTGTATGGGAGAGCAAGGGTTCAAACTTACATCTGGCTGGCAGCCAGGTCCAGAGTCTGAAGTACAACAGGGCCACAGCATCCTGAAGGCCAGGCTGCGCTGCACTGTCTGGTTTGACTTGCTTGTGTTTAATCCTGTTCCCACTGGTTGGCAACAGCTAAAGAGTGGAGGTTTCACTTGAAAACCATGTTCCTGATTTTCTAAGCAGAGCCATGTGCTCTGATCACACCCATGTGATCTGGGCCCCACCTCCTCATCTGGCAACACAGGTCTCCCCACAACCCCAACATGTACAACACAGGTGGGGCCCTGTAGCCGAGGCCTTTGCTCTGTATATTTATTTCTACAGGCCATAAAAGCCCCTTTCACTTCTCTCACCACCGCCACATTCAAAACCATGGAGCAGGCATCTGAGTTGAGGATGTCCACTCTGTGTGGCGGGCACAAGGACAGGGCGGGCCTCTGATGGGGAGAGGCCTGTTCTATCCCACTCCACCTTGGCCTCTCCCTCACTAGGAGGCCCTGGTCCACATCCTCAGTGGCTCGGCAGAGACCCTGGGAGAGGAAAGTATGTGTTACTTTCCTATTGCTACCATGGTATAGATTTTTCCCTCCAAATATCACGTATTTGTTCTTCGGTGGTTCTGGAGGTCGGAAGTACAAAACGGGCCTCACTGGCTAGGAGCGACTCCTCAGGAGAGCTGTGCTCCTTCTGGAAGCCGTTGGGGAGAACTGTTTCCTCTCCTTTCCCCACTTCACAGGGGCTGCCCACATTCCTTGGTTTGGGGCTCCTCTTCCATCTTCAAATCCCCCTCCTGCTCCCCTGATAAGGACACCTGTGGTGACATCAGGTCTGTGATGGGTAGCTGGGAACAATCGCGCCAGCTCGAGATTTTTCGCTTTGTAACATCTGCAAAGTCCACTGTGCCTTACAAAGTGAGGCGTGCATAGACTAAGGGAAGGATGTGGGCAGTGCAGCCATTACTCAGCCTGCTCCGTGGATTTGCTCAAGGTACTGCGCAGAGATTGAGACTGGCAGGGACCGAGAGAAGAAGGGAGGGGGCGGGAGGGGGAAGGACGGGGGCGAAGAAAGGATTAAGTGTGTTATGTACGTGTGCCAACTTCCTGTCAGAAATGTAATCGCCGTGTATGAACAGAAATGGGAAATAGCAGGGAGCAGAGCTCAAGACTGCATTGTTCTCAGTTCCCTTTCTTGACGGTGTACACAGCTTTCTTTAAAAGAAAATGCTTAAATTCTGATGTTTTCTAGGGAGTGGGCGGAAGCTGGCAGAGACAAAGTCTCTCCGTGGAGGGAGCCAGAGCTTAGGGTCCTCCTGGCGAAGCACCTGTGTGATACACACTGGGGATATGAATGGAGCTGGAGCCAGCACAGCTTCTGTGTTTGTGGGCTCTGGCAGAGAAACCTGGCCTCTCCCCATGACCCCAGCCTCCTCGGACCTCAGCTGACACTTACATCTTCCGCTCAAGGCCCCAGCCCTCCAGGTAGTATCCAGTCCATGCCCAGCACTCGCAGCCTGGATGGCTTGGCTCCTGCCACCACCTGCGCCTTTCTGACCTGGAGGAGCCCTGGGTTGGGACCCAGGAGTCTGGTCCTGTTACCTCGTCTGGGCCTTTTCCCATTTCACCTACATTTTCCCATCTACTCCACACAGAGACTTGTGAGTGGTTAACCCTGATTGACAAACAAGGAAAGATGTCCAATGTGGAGTCATTTTTCCAGTGTCACAGAGCCATTTCGATCTGAGGTTTGGACCCAGCTCTTTTGCCCTCCCTGAGGTGGCTTTGGGGACTCTGAACGCAGGGACTGTCACACACTGTGGGCTCGGCAAATGGGAGAGCGTAGACACAGGCTCTCTCTGCTAAGTGTCTGACTCCAGTAGCCTCCTGTCAGGAAGCATTGTCCATTGCAAAGCAGCAACATGGCAGGCTGGCCTCTGTCGGCTTCTATGGTGCCCAAGAAATAATTCATGGTGCTTGACCCAGGCTGCAGGTGACAAGGCCTACCTGGATTTGGCTCCTGCCTGGCACTGCCTGGATGCAATCTTCAGCCATGGTGGGTGTGGAGACTGGGCATCCTCTCCCTGCTATCACCAGCTGGGGGGGGGGGTGGCAGCACCTGCACGTGTCTGCAGTCACCCTTTCCTCTCCTTCGCCTGACTCATAGCTGGGAACAAGTGCAATAGGCCAGGCAACCTGCACCCGGCGCTGGAACAGTGTGTGAGCGCACGGCACCGCAGGCCTGGGGCCCCCAGGGAGTCTAAGTGCACCGGCAGCTCACCTTCTCTGTCAGCAGTTCACTGCCAACCATCCCAATCTGCCCCGGGCGCACCTAGCGAGGCCCTGTTTGGCTTGTTCTCAGGGTGGCTTGATTTGCCTGTAAGTGCTACTGCTGTGCTAATGGCATTGGCAGGAGGGCTCCTGGCCAGGGCAGCCTGTGCAGGGCCTGGACATTGACCTGCATGCCGGCCCCTGCTCCACTCGGGCAGACTCCAACTGTGTCCTGCCTCTCCACACACTGACACACAGCATCACACACGCGGCTCTCAACAATGTCTCTTTCCACTGTTTTTGTTTCCGTGTAGTTCACGCACAGAGACTCATTTCACTAAGTCGGCTATTTTCATCCATCTTATTTCTCTTATTAACACATGCCAAGTATTTGCAATATTCACACCTGTAATTTCACATTATGTATGCTTGTATTCTTCATGCTTGTGATAGACCTGAAATTTCATGAAAATGCTCTTTGATAGCCTTCTTGATTAAGGCATCAGAAATGTTCATTCTTTCCCTCTGAGTCTCTGACGCCTCTCAGAAACTTCCGGGTGGTGATGTGGATGACATTAAGTGCTCCCCGAGGGTGCTTTGAATTTTCATCATTTCACATATTTGATTGAATACCTACTGTGTGTTGGGCAAAGGGCTGTAAGTGGAGAAAAAGGGAGACAGGTTCCTGTGGTCCTGGCCCACCTGGAGCTAAACTGGGAAGTGAGCAAAAGTCAGGTCACGTGAGCAAGTGTACACAGTAGTCTTTCGACATCCGGAGGTTTTGTTCTAGGACCAGTGCAAGTGTCAAAGTCCCCGGATGCTCCAGTTCCTGACTTAAGGCGTCCACACTTCCTCCTGTGCACGGCTAAGCATCTCGTGTTACTTTCAGTACCCAGTTCCATGCCAATGGTATGTAAGTGCACTGCTTAGGAAATAATGGCAAGAACAAAGGAGTCTGCACAGGTTTGGTTCGCGTGGGCTTGTTTTTCAAGTATCTTCTGCCAGGCTCAGAACCACAGCCCCGGAGGACACTCACTCACACTCCTACACCACCCGGCCCTCTGAAGAAGTGGGGTGCGGGGCTGCCCCAGGGGGGAGCTCAGCATTGCAGGGCAGGGTGAGGAGAAGGACAGACGCAAGGGGCCAGAGTGTCGCCGCAGAGGAGGCCTCTCGGAGGAGGAGACACTGGGGGAACGCGTGGAGGCCTCCCGAGGAGGCTGCGCTTGTGCGTCCTCCCTGCTGCCCTGGGCCTCAGTCTCCCCATCTGGAGAAGGGGCCCAGCTGCTTTGCACCTTGCAGGGCTGACTGGGGAGAAACAAGGATGCGCGCACAAGAGGTTTCTGAGCAGGGAATGTCCGCTCAGTGCACAGGGGTCCCCTCAGGAGGCATGGTGGGGGTGGGCTCAGGTTCGCAGTGGCGCTGGGGCAAGCTCACCTAGGCTGAGCGCGTAGCCCTGTTGGTGATTTGATTTCAGTGTGAGACTGGAAGCCCAGAGACCCCGGACCAGGTGACACCCCTGGGAAGGGGGAACGTGTGGACCCCAGGGCACACCTGGGGTAACAGGCATGGTTCTTGCCCAGCGGGTGGAGAACGACTCCAGACAGATCTTCCCAGCTTCATGGGGCTCGCAATGGTCAGATCCAGGCCCGGGTCCCTCTCCTAAACTGGGGGAGCCCAGGGGGACTTCCGGATTTCTAACCGTTTCCAGGCAATGGCCAGCCGGGGAGCAGGGAGAGGCTCGAATCCATATCTGCGCTGCTCTTGGCAGTGGAGGGTGCTTTGCGGCAGAGCCTGGGTGACGTAGGGGCGGCGGGCTGGGGGCCCAGGAGGTGGCGTGGGCTGAGTGGGCCTGCGTGTGCAGA
>PVIC010056823.1:0-10836 GCA_004025085.1 Thryonomys swinderianus
CTTATAATTTCTTCTCTAGTATGTGTTTTGGGTTTGTTTTGCTCCTCTTTTTCTAACTGTCTGAGGTTCATCATGAGATTGTTTATTTCAGTTTGTTCTATTTTCTGAGTGTATACATTCACTGCTATGAATTTCTCTCGCTGAGCTGCTCTCATTGTGTCCCATAAATTCCTGTATGTTGTGCTGGGGTTGTCATTTAGTTGTAGAAACTGTTTAATATCTTCTTTAATTTCATTTGTGGCCCATTGGTTGGTCAACAGAGTGTTGTTCAATTTCCATGTGTTTGTGAGGATCTTGGAATTTCTTCTCCTATTCTGCTGCAGTTTCAAGGCACTATCGTCTGATAGCATGCAGCGGATAACTTTGATTCCTTTGCATTTACTTAAGCTTGTTCTATGGACTAGAATGTGATCTGTTTTGGAGAATGATCCATGAGCAGCTGAGAAGAAGGTATATTCTTGCTTTGAAGGGTGAAAAATTCTGTAGGCATCTAATAAGTCTATTTGCTCCAAAGTTTGATTTAGCTCAAGTATTTCCTTATTGATTCTTTATCTAGTTGATCTGTCAATTTGTGACAGCGTTGTATTAAAATCCTGTACTACTATTGTATTCATGGATAACTGGCTTTTCATGTCCAGTGATGTTTGTTTTATATAGTTGGGTGCATTAGAGTTTGATGCATAAATATTTATGCTTGTTACTTCTTTCTCTTGGATAGTTCCCTGTACGAGAATATAGTGACCTTCTTTATCTCTTTTAATCAGTTTGAGTTTGAAATCTAGTTTATCTGCAAACAAGATAGCCACTCCTGCTTTTTTACAGTTTCGTGTGGCATGGAGGATTGTTTTCCAACCTTTTATTTTCAGTCTGTGGGTTTCCTTCTGAATTAGGTGTGTTTCCTGTATGCAGCAGATTGTAGGATCTTGCTTCTTGATCCAATCTGCTAGTCTGTCTTTTAATTGGCCCATTGAGTCCATTGACATTAATGGTTATGACTGATATGGACATATTTAGAGCTCCCATGTTTCCCTGTTCTTGGTTCTCTTCTTCTTTGTTTTCCCCCTTTTCTGTTTAGTTTCTTGTTTGCCCCAGTGAATTCACTCTCCTGGGTCTTGTGGGTATAGAATTTTCTGTGTTTTTTTTTTTTTTCAAGATGTTCTTTAGGATGTTTTGCAGTGCAGGTTTTGTATTTCTGAAGTTTTTCAGGTGTTCTTTATCATGGAAGTATCTTATTTCCCCATCTATTCTGAAAGATAGTTTTGCAGGACACAACAGTCTAGGTTGGAGGTTGTTTTCCTGCAATGCTTGAAATACTTCTCTCCAGGCACTCCTTGCATTGAGTGTTTGTGTTGAAAAGTCTGCTGTGATCCTAATGGGCTTCCCTTTGTAGGTGATTTTCTTCCTTTCTCTCACTGCTTTCAGTGTTTCATTATTTTGTTGTATATCTGGAACCTTGATAATTACGTGTCTTGGTGTAAATATTTTTATGTCACAGTGTTTTGGAGTCTGACAGGCCTCATTCATCTGTATGTCTATTTCTTTTCCTGTGAAGTTTCTTTTTTTAATCTCTCACAATAGCTTTTTTTATGTCTTTTACACTGTCTGCTGCTTCCTCAGTGACTCCAGTCAGTCTTATATTACTTTTCTTTGAGTCATCTAGAAGCTGTTGAATTGATTTCTCATGGTCCCTTGCTCTTTTCCATAGATTATACCTTTCCTGCTCCTTGGCTGCTATGCTTTCCTCTTGGCCTGAGATTCGGTTCTCTGCTTCATTTATCCTACTGCACAAGCTTTCGTTCTCCTTCATGATTCCCTTGAGCTCTGCTTGAGGCTGTTTAAAAGGTTCCACTGCTTCTGCTATCTTGGATTCTATCATCTCACTGATCTCTTCTTTAATGATGTCTTTCACTGTGGACAGTATCCCCGTTTTGATCTCAGAGATGAGTTCTGATTTCCATTTTACTAGATCTGCCTTAGTTACCATCTCCAAGAGTCCTGATGTTTGAGTTTCAGTTTGCCCTATTTCCCTTTTCTCTGAGTTTTCCTGTGTTGGTGATCTTTGTGGCTGGTTTTTTGTGTATTTTCTCATTTCTACTCTTTCGTTGTTATTAATGCTCTTCTTTGCCTGATGACAGGGCAATGTTTGCTGCAGGTCTCTTTCTATTATCTGGGGCCCTTTGCATGTGGCACTTTCCTGGGGGGGGGGGTCCTCCTTGAATCTGTAATGACCCTTGAGAGTTCTCAGTTCTGACACATCATGGGAGGTATTTGAGCAGAACAATCACATCATGTTTGTTACCACAATACAATAAATGCCAATATCAGTATTAAACAGAGTAAATAAGATAAAAAGTTTTGTTAAATTCTATTCTGAAGACTTTGAGCTTATGAGTTACCTCTAAGTCTATATGCCAGAATTTTGAATTAATCAGCAATGTGTATACAACATACAGATCATAAATGTACCCCCTGAATCCTTTGGGGATGAGAGGTCACTGGGGAATCGGGGAAGTAGGGAGACAAGAGGAGAATGAAATAGGGTTAGCAGATTTAGGAAGATCACCTATACCCTAGAACCTCATATATGCCTGCGGGTAATAGAGGATAAAAGGGCATATGTACAACAGTACCAACTGTATGCTGTAAGACCATTGGAGACTTTGCACACCTTCTTATAATAGTACAGAAGGAGAAATAGGGCAGCCTAAGAATCTTTTACTTCTGGGTATTGCTTCTGACAGGAAGATAGGAGAGGGTGTGGGGACAAGAGGTGAATAGAGGGATCTAGGAGTAGATGGCAAAATAGAAGCTAGATTCCCCCCCACCCCCCCTTTATTTCATCTTGCCTGGTCTCTCAGTGCGGCTCCAGGAGCATGCCTCCTGTGGAGGGATGCAGGAGATGGCTCTAGCTCCTCTAGAACCTGGGTCCTCATAACGCAGCTCCAGGGTGGGTTTGGGGCTGGGCGGAGGCCCTGAACCCTCTGTGGTAGTAATGGCGCCCAGGGTCTTTATCTGAATCCTCACTGCACAGCTCCAGGGTACAGTGGGCTGGTGGGCTGCCCTCAGTCTGCCGCCACCCGAAATGGATGGCGCCTGGTAGCTGAGTCCACTCTGTTCCGGGATACAGTGGGCCGGTGGACGGCCCTCAGTCTGCCGGAAACAGATGGTGCCCAGTAGCCGCGTCCTTGCTGCTCCGGGATACAGTGGACCGGTGGGCGGCCCTCAGTCTGCCGGAAACGGATGGCGCCCGGTAGCCGAGTCCGTGCTGCTCTGGGATACAGTGGGCCGGTGGGCGGCCCTCAGTCCACTGGAAACGGATCTCAGTTCCCCATCTTTTGATTAGGTTTTGTTTGGGGGGAGTCTAAATTTTTTTAGGTATTTACATATTATAGATATCAACACTCTTTGTAAGGGATATCTGGCAAACATATTCTCCTATTTTATAGGTTCTCTCTTCATCTGTTGGTTATTTCTTTAACTATGCAGAAACTTTTTAATTTGATGCTCTTTGATTCTTTTGGTATTTCTTGTGCAGTTGAGGTTTTGTTCAGAGTTTTCTCCTAAGCCTGTTTTCAAGAGTTTCACCAGTTTTATATTCCGTTATAGGTTTTCTTTTTTCTTTTTTTTATTTAATTTGGAGACAGAGTCTTGCTTTGTAATTCAGGGTGGCCCTGAACTCACCATGTAATGCAGGCTAGCCTTGAACTCATAGCAATCCTCCTGCCTCTGCATCTGAATGCTGTGGTTACAGGCATGAGCCACCACAACCAGCATTGTAGTATGTGGTACTAGGGACTGAACTCAGGTCCTTGAGCTTATGAGGTAGATGTCAGAACCACTGAGCTAAATTCCTGGCCCAGATTGTTTTAATATTTAGATCTTTGATCAATTTTTATTTTACTTTAGTACAAGATGAGAGAGATGAGTCTACATTCAGTCATCTGCACATGGATAACCAATTTTTCCCAGTGTCATTTGCTGAAGAGGCTGTCTTTCCTGCAGTGTATGTTTTTGGCCCCTCTGTCAAAGATCAGATCACTGAATATGCTTCTGATTGTTTCTACATCCTCTGTTCTATTCTGTTGAACCACAGCACATGTCTGCTGCTGCTATTTCTGCTGCTGCTTCTTTCAGTGGAATTATTTTGGTGATCTATGTAGAAGATGTCTTTATCTGTAAGTAGTAATAATTTGACTTTGTGCTTACCTATACTGATTGCCTTTGTTTCTTTCCCTTGCCTGATCTGGCTAATGTTTCAAATATCATGTTAAATAGTATTGAATAGACATCTTTGTCTTCCTGCTGATTTTTGGTGGAAAATTTTCACTCCTCCCCATTTAACATAATGTTAGCAGTAGGTTTGTTACAAGTGGCTTTCATCAGATTGAGATTTCTATTTTCTTCAGTGTTTTTAATATGAAAGGATGTTGGATTTTGTTATAGTCTTTTTTTGGTCCTTGTTCCACATGTAATGAATTACATTTTAATAGGTTCTGGTACTGGAAAAGCAGTTGTGATTGGAGGGGACTGCTAACAAGTCCAATGTAATAGACATGGTATATTTGTGTCAAAGATACGTAAGTCTCATTTTGTTGGAAAAATGTATCTGATTGATGAATTACCTGGAATGGAACTGGTTTGTAATTTGGGGACTAACATCACCCTTAACAACAGAAAATAAGTCAGTAGTCATATAGATAACTAAATATTTAAGGATTTATAAAGCTTAGTGTTTATACTAATAAAGATAAGAGATGATGAGGAATAGAATGAAAGAAATAAAATTTGACAAATACTGAAAAGGAAGTTGAGATGGTAGGGAAAAATGTGAGATAAATGATCCTATTAAGGAATAGAAATAATAGTATGAGATAAATGCCTGTGAAAAAGAAGAAAAGACTGTGAAAAAGACAAAAGATAAAACAAAAAGTTGTAAGAAAAATAACCTCAACTTTGTAAAACCAATGAAGAATAAAAATTAGAAAAAGCAAGCCCCTCCCCCACTCCCCATGCCTAGCATCTTTGTAGACTGTACAGTATTGGAATCTGGCAGGTTTGGAGGAAGACTAGTAAGTCATTACTAAGACACATTTTGTTTCCACACTCATGTGCAAATTCTGTGTCCTGTACCTGCTTTCATTCTGGGTGTGGGTGACCAGTAGTATCCACCCCAAGACTGTAGTCACTCTGGCAGATTTCACTTTTTGTTCTCCCCTTTGTGCCCCAAGTCAAAGCCTCCTCCCACTAGCTTTATGGCCTTTAGGTTCCTGAGATCTCTCTCCACTCCAGGGGGCCCTTTGTCTCTATACTCCAGGCTGTGACAGCTATCTAGGCATGTCCTTGTTCATGTTGATCTATAGAGAAGGTGGTCAGACCACTGATCTCTATACTGGATGTAGACAGTAGGCAGAGAGTTCAAGTGGACTGCTAGACTTAATGCCACCACTTTCTGACCCAGCTGCATCTGAAAACCACATAAAATGGGTCAGGTTTCTTGCCATAAAGGGTGGGATAACCATGCTCTTTCCCGCCTAAGTTTAAACTTTTTGAGAGGGTCTATGAGTAACCTCTGCTGTCTCCACAGCTGTTTCTTTTGCGAGTCTCTCACACAAGCACTGTGGTAGGGTGACAGTGACAACTTAAAGTACAGTTCTCCTAAAGGTGTTCTGAATCTCAGTCTTAACTCCTTCCCCACATTATCCTGGATTGAACCCTCTCAAACACTGATGGGCACTGCGCTGGGTTTCTCCAGCTCTGCCCGGCTGTTGTGTGGAAGGAGTCACTTTGCAGGTAAAACCCCTAACTGGTTTTGCAGTTTACAGAGTTGTGGGCTTCTCTTGGGACTGTTGTTTCTTCCTGGAGCTATGCTCGCTCTCCCAGTTTACCTTGTTTTAGCTGAGATGGGTTTTCTCTCCCAGGGTTTGTATTACAGTCTCTTCATTCTTCTCTCTGTACTGTGCTCCTTTTTCTTCAGCTACTCTGAATTCTAGTTTCCCTGTCAGCTCCTTCCCAATTCCTGGAGATTACTTTTTCTTTTTCTCTCAAGTTGTTCTCCACGTGTCTGAATTCTAGATGCTGGAAAGGCTTTAAAATGTGAATGAATGTCAGGTTTCTTGATAACTGTGGAGTAAAGCTATATAGTTTCAGTCATTTGATTTTTCAAAATATGAAGAATGACCAAGGGAGAGCTTGTAAAATGTGGAAATTGAGTTTGAATCAGATTTTATAATTTTTTTATGTTCAGAAAGACAACTTTTGAATCTGATCATTAGTTACTACTAGTGTCCTGAACTTTTACTGTGACTCTCAGATTATTCTTGTTTGATATGCTTTGAAGCTCATTTGACTAAAATTTCCTCTGTGTGTGTGTGTGTTTGTGTGCATGCGTGCACGTGTCAAGTTGATTAAAAAAACCTAATTTATGTGGATATTGGCTTTTGTTTATATGAAGACTATATTCCAAAACACTCATATTTTTGTTTGCTAAATAAAAGTGGTATGTGGCAATGAAAAGTTTGCTGAACTGGGATTTAGGAGACATTGTTGTTTTTAACTTTGTATCACCTATGTTTGTATTTGGGGACAAGTTTACTAACATTTCTAGGGTTCTTTTCTTTCATGTGTAAAATTGAAGATGTGAATTTTATTTTTAAAGATCTGCTTCACTTCTTTTGACATCCTATAATCCTTTAAAGCGTTGCCTTTCTAGAAAATAGTATTGCATTAGCCATTTCATAATCTCTCCCTTTTGTGGAGAAGTTTGAAAAGTGGTTTTCTAATCACTCAATCTACATTTAAGATTTCACCTATATCCCTGTTCTGCACTGTTACCTTTTAAAATTGGACTCAATTTATATTTAATCTTTCTTATTTTCTAGCTAGAATGTCCCAAGGTATTATCTGTAGAATTTATATTTCATTCTTCCTCATGTTTTTGTTTGTAATATTCCCTTTTTAAAACATTTTCCTAGCCGGGTGTGGTGGCTCACGCCTGTAATCCCAGCACTTGGGAGGCAGAGACAGGAAGATTGCTGAATTTGAGGCTTGCCTGGACTACATATTGAGCTCAGAGCCAGCTTGAACTACAAAGTGAGACCCTGTCTCAAAAACAAAAACAAACAAACAAAAAACCATTTTCCTAAACCCAAGCCACTTTGAGTCTTGCATTTCATTCATAATTATTTGAGCTAACACAATAGCTATTGATGTATTGTGTTATATTGTACAGGAGACTATAAAATCTTTGAGGGCATGTGTATACATAATTTTTCTAATACTGCTGATCCTAATAATTTTCTGCAATAGAAGTGTAATTAATATTTGTAAATCTTAACTTGGATGATACCTATTAGAATTTCAGATACAGTTACTTTCGGTGAATAGAGAAAAATTAGCCTGATAATAAGGAAATTACTAGGGCTATTTTGAATTAAAGGAGCACTTTGATGGCAAACATTTGTTTCATGGTCACTTATGAACCATCATTCTACCTCCATCTCGTGGTTCTTACTGTCTCATCCTCATACCTAGTACTTCTGTTTTCTTTCTTTTATAAATTTAATTACTTGGATTTATTCATCACTATAGTTTGGCACTGCCATAGCCTAAAACTTTTAATAGTAACTGTTAATATTTTTGCTTTGATTTATGTAGTATATACTTTCCTGATTTTATCTTTTTGATTTTGCTCATGAGTTTATTGACCTTAATCTTCTATTCTTTTGTATGGTCCTAACTATTCACATTTTATTTTACTTGCTTATCTTTTTCTTTTGAGAAATCTTTCATTGTTTGTTTTTTAATAGCACATTTGTTTTGGATGCTTGTCCATGTAGGGTTTATCTCCTCAAGTGTCTTAGAATTAGTTAGCTCACTGTTGGGAGTGGAAATGCTTACTATCAAGAATGAACTTAAAGTAGCTTGTTAGACTAGCAGTCAGAGATGTTTAGCAGTGGGAGAATGTCTCTAATGGTGTTGGTAGCTATAGCTCTTTGGTTAAACAGTTTGATGTTACTTAAAAAATCAGATGTTAACAAATACTTTTGCAGGTTGATTTGATATATTTAACTTGAATTAATAGAGTTTATCAAATAATTTCAGACGATCCATGTTTTTGGGTGAATGGATAATGATGACTTTTCTCCCTTTGGAGTCATTCATTCTATGTAATTTGAATTAATAATTATCTTTGATAGGTTCAGGGTTGGTTTGGACTAGATAAAAAAATGAAGGGAAAATAAAACATTTAATTAAAACATAAGAGATAGGACAAGTAAAAGATGTATGATAAAATATTACCTATCTTTGTGTCATTTGGAGTCTATTAAATAATTCTTGAGAAAATTGTGGTTAAAAAAAGGAATTGAGAAGAAAATTTATGAAAGTAGCCCAGAGGAAATTACTACAGGCCCTAAGTTTAAAGCTTTGTTGGCTTTAGTTCTATTTTTTCCACACATCTCAATTTCTCTTAAGAGTTTATCATGTTTCTAAATATTTACTAGGTCAAATTATTATTATCTTTTTTTTTTTTTGAGACAGGGTCTCACTTTTGTAGTTCAGGCTGGCCCTGGGCTCACTATGGTGCCCAGGCAAGCCGCCACGAACTCAGCAATCCTCCTGTCTCTGCCTCTTGAGTGCTGGGATTACAGGCGTGAGCCACCACGCCTGGCATTGTGGTATGTGGTATTGATTGCTGGTGGGTGTGAGTCTCCATGCCCAGCATTATATGTGGTTACCGGGGATCGAACTCAGGACCATTGTGCTTGTGAGGCAGGCGCTGGAACCACTGAGCTAACCCTCCAGCCCCACTAGGTCAAATTATTGTGTGTTTATAAGAGCAAAGACTAGCTCATACATTCTGTAAGTATGTTGATACTTAAATAGATTTTCTCAGAAAGGATATGGATAACTTTATTGACAGACTATTCCTTAAGAGCACAAAGAAAATTATGTTGTCCTTTGTGTTCTATTAGAAATAGTAAGCAAACTGGGATCTTTATCCAGCAATCTTTCCATAGTATATGTAACATAAACATTTCTAAGAGGAGAAAGTACATGTGGTCATAGTTGGTTAAATTTGATTTAAATATTAAGGTGTTCATTTTATTTTCACAGGTATCTTTCGGATGAAGGCATTGAAGCTTGCACAAGTTCTCCTGACAAAGTCAATATAAATGACATCATCCTCATTGCTCTCAATGTAGGTTATGTTTGTTAACTTATAAACATTTTAAATCTGAAAGTCATTAATGAAAAACATTTCATAAGATAAACTGGATTTTGAGATAAATAGCATGGATAATATGTATATATATTTTTTCCCTGCCTTTTTGAGACAAGGTCTTGCTTTATAGTTCAGGCTGGCCCTGAGCTTGCTGTGTACCCCAGGCAGGCCTCGAACTTACAGCAATCCGCTTGCCTCTGCCTCCCGAGTGCCAAGGATTACAGGCATGAGCCACCACGCCTGGCACTGTGGTATGTGGTACTGTCAGTATTTTTTTTTTAACGCAGTATTTACTTTCAGAATTTTATATTTATAATTACTATTTAGTAGTAAAACCACTTATTAAAACAAATTGCCATTTAATTTGCATGGCAACTTAAGATATAACGTTTAGATGTTTAAATAAAAATACAAGCATTCTTTTAATTCTGCATTTCCCTTTTGGTAACTTTTTTAGTAAATATATTATTAACAAGTTTATACATTGTGGTACATGATCAATGAAATTCATAAAAGACCTATTGTCTGACAACCATCATATCCTAATGGCATTGTTATAGAGAGTAGAAATAGTGGATCAAAATTTCAGAATGTATAACTGTGTACCCTTTTTTTTTCAATCTAAATGTGTAAATTATTAAATTTTATATTTATAGGATCACTCTTGTGTTTAAACATAAAATTTATGTTCTGAACTCTAGGTCTCTTTACAACTTTGAATTTTACTCAGTAAAATTAAGATATATTTTTTCTCTGTTGCTTCTAAACTGAGATTTTTTTTTTTTTTTTTTTCTTGAGACAGGGTCTCACTTTGTAGTTCAGGCTGGCCTTCAGCTCACTATGTAGCCCAGGCAAACCTGGAACTCAGCAATTCTCCTGCCTCTGCCTCCTGAGTGCTGGGATTAAAGGCATGAGCCACCACGCCCAGCATTGTGGTACGTGGTATTGATTGCTGGTGGGCGTGAGTCACCACACCCAGCATTCTATGTGATTATCAGGGTCAAACTCAGGTCCTTGTGCTTGCAAAGCAGGTGCTGGAACCACTGAGCTAAATCTCTGGCCCTAAACTGAGATTTTTAATGAACAAAAGACAAATAAACCTAAGTTAGAAATTATTTGTATTATCTATTACTATAATGGCAGTAATCACAAGATATTTTAACTTAGCTTTTTGTACCCTCAAATTAGTGACTCCTATTTTTAAAAATGTAAATAAATTTATTTCTTGTTTATTTAAGAATAGCTTTCTAAAGATGATGAGATTTTATGACAACTGCTGTTTTTTCTTAGTTACTTGGAAAATAGCAAGAACTATCTATAATTGGTATGAACTTTAAGTAAAATAATAAATGCAAAATAAATATATGTGTGATAATCCATGAAAGCTTGATGATAATTCTCTGACAGCATTAATTTGTCTTTATTGTTTCCTCTGCAATACATGGTTCTGTGCTCTAGACCAAAAGTATCATGCTGTATGATAAAAGAAAGAGAACAAACTTTAGTAAGGGTGGAATCTGTACCAGACAGATTCGCTTTTCAAGTTTATTACCTTTTAGTAAAATTCAGGCCTTTGTAGTATCCTCTTGAATTGATTTTTCAACTTTTGAAAG
>PVIC010056824.1:0-10816 GCA_004025085.1 Thryonomys swinderianus
GGGATATGGGTAAAAATGAGAATTAACTTGTGGCATATACTGGTACAAATTTCCCAATGTTATATGTGATTTTGAGATGTATATAAATTGTACCAATAAAGAATTCAATTAAAAAAATTCTTGTTGGATGACAGGGCCAGGGATTTAGCTCAGTGGTTCCAGTGACTGCCTAGCAAATGCAGAGTCTCTGGTTCCATCTCTGTAACTACATACAATAATACTGGGTGTGGTGACTCATAGCCACCAGCGATCAGTACCACATACTACAGTGCTGGGCATGGTGGTTCACGTCTGTAATCCCAGCAATCAGGAAGCCGAGGCAGGAGGATTGCTGAGTTTGAGGCTTGCCTGGGCTACATAGTGAGCTCAGAACAAGCCTGAACTACAAAGCGAGACCCTGTCTCAAAGAAAAAAAAAAAAAAGTTGGATATCATTCTGCTTAACAATCCCACAAATGAGAACTTTCTTCTAGACTATGTTATCCTCTTCATCATCATTCTTCTATATATTGTAAGAATCAGTAATAAGAGGCCTCACTGCCAACACTTTACTCATTCCAGTGACTAATAGTAGAATTTTTTAAATTGAATTCTTTTTTGGTACATATTATATACAGCTCACAATCACATTCAACTTTGGAGAATTTGTACCAGTATATGACACGAGTTCATTCTCATTTTTACCCATCTCCCTACCCACCCCCTATATAACAACTCCCACCCCTATATACATGTGCTTTTGTTTTCTTTTCAAATATTTATTCTTTCCTCTCATTATTTTCCCCTAGCATATTCCCTTTGAATATTTCCTATTTCATAAAATCTGTCATACATTCTAGAACTCATTTACACCTACAGGTTCTCATATCAGAAAAAAGATACAGTATTTACATATCTGTGACTTATTTATTTCACTTATTAGTGTGTCTACTTGCACATAAATGACTTAAACTTGTTCTTTATGGCAGAGTAATACTCCATTTTATAGAAAAAACCACATCTTTATCTAGTCTCCAGTTGATGGGCATCTGGGTTGTTTCCAAGATTGGACTATCACAAACTGAGTTCCTATGAACATGGGTGCACATATGTCTTTAAAATATGAATAGTAGAATTTTTGATACAGCAAGTTATGCTTTTCATTTGGGGGAAATTTTTGGTTGTTATTTCTTGGATTATTTCCTAAAGTTTGTACTTTTATAGGTTTCTGTTTAGGCAGGTATTGGACAAAGTTTATTTTAATGCACATAAGTTATACAGAATAGTACATTTCATTTTGGCATATTTATATATGCATCCAACTTATTCTTATTTCGAATACTTTCACTTGTTTCCCTGTCCCCCATTCTCCTTCCACCCCACATCACCTCTAATGGTCTTCCTTCAACTTTCATTTCACCTTTATTTTAATGATACATGTTTTAATAAGTACAAGACTGCAGAGTAAAACCTAGACTTCCCAATTTCTGTTTCAGCTAACATTCTGTGTCATGATTAGATTCCTACAATTACATGCACATGACAAAGATTTGAGTAAAAGATGTGAAGTGGATTCTATTTTTGGTTGGCAACTGGTCATTGACACAGGCTATCAATACTGTTTTTGCAGAAGCTAGTTCTACTTTCTAGCTTCCTGAGGGTTCAAAAATAGCCCAGTACTGACTTTTCTATATACCTCCTAACCATGAGAATCATTTGAGAACCCAGTTTTTGATTTCCTGATATTCAAAGTCAGTGTGGCTCTGGCCATGACCTACACCATCCAGACCTACACCATCACCACCGAAGCAGGAGCTTGCCTAACTTGCCCATTGCATATGTTAGGAGAATGATTTAAAGATAGCCAGAGTATAGCCTGCTCTTTTGTCCCTTCCAATTATTCTGTAAGAACATTATTCTCTGCCTTACATCTCTTTATACTTAAAAAAATACCTAGTTTGTCTAGAATTCTTCTCAATCCTACGTTGAACCTTATATAATATTAAGAGTCTATATTTCAGAGTTTTTCTCCATGTGATTAGGTTGACTGATTTTTAGATTCAGGGATAATACACATGATTCCAAGTTTCACCTTTTTCTGTAGGAACTGAGACTTCAGCATTTTCTTCTGAAATAAGTAAAATATCGCTTCACTCATAAACTTTCCATCTTGCTCTCTTCCATTCTTTCACTGTTACGTTCTTTTTTTTTTTTTTGAGACAGGGTCTCGCTTTGTAGTTCAGGCTGGCTCTGAGCTCACTATGTAGTCCAGACAAGCCTCAAACTCAGCAATCCTCCTGTCTCTGCCTCCTGAGTGCTGGGATTACAGGTGTGAGCCACCACGCCCGGCACTGTGGTATGTGGTATTGCTTGCTGGTGGGCGTGTTTCCACGCCCAGCATTGTATGTGGTTACCGGGGATTGAACTCAGGACCTTGTGCTTGCGAGGCAGGCGCTGGAACCACTGAGCTAACCTTCTGGCCCTGTTAAGTTCTCTTAAGTCACACGAACACACACACACACACACACACACACACACAGAGACAAGCACATACACAAGAAGTAGTAGATTTTTCACTTTCAGTATCATTTTACTGTTGTTTCAGTAATTGTTATAAACTCCAACTTAGGATAATTTAAAATGTTCAGTATGGTGTATTAAATTAGAAATTTCTCTTGTTCCTAATTACTCATTTATATGTATTTTTGTTAAGGAATATATTTGGGTTATATTTTAATGGGTTTAGGAATCATATCTCTGAATGCTACAGAAAGAAAACAGTTCTAAAAAACCAAAATGAATATAGCTTGTGTTTTACTAAGTTCTCTGAAGTTCCTGAGGTTTTCCTGTTCTTTTTCTTTCCACTTGAGTGGAAGAAAGAAGAAATTCTGCCTGTATTTTTGGTCTTATTGCTTCACTGCTCCAAGATATTATGCAGTTTGAAGATAGGCCCAGTGAAACTAGTTACTGAGTTAGCTAGCTAGCCTAAAATCCCTAGAAACTCAATGATTCATTTTCTGTAAATAACATTCCTGTCCAAATAAGGAAAGCAAGAATGTAGCTCACTATGGAATAAAACATTAGAGAATCTCACCATTTTTATTTTACTCTTATACATTTGAAGGTTACTGACATTCTTATTTGTAGATTTTGAGGTAATATTATAAATTTCTCTGTTCTAAAATTGATGTTAATAGAAAGTTCTAAAAAAGGAAAATATTCCTGTATGTTCACTGAAAATTATAGCACAGAGAGTCTCAGAAGCAACTCTGTGATACCCTAGTTGCTCTCTTTCTTCAGCCTCCCCCAGGTTCCATACTGAGGGCAATGAATGGTGAGCACAGACCCCAGGACCGGCATGCCTGGTGCTGGGAGAGGCTGCACATCCTACTGTGCTCCCCTCTGAGGCCTCCAAAATTTTTGAATTTTAAAATGCTGAACATCTAAAGATGATTCTACATTATATCCTTCCTGGACACTGACAATGTTCATATTTAACAGCCAAAGATCTTCATTTTCAGTAAATGACAAGAAACTTAAAATTTAAAACACTCAAGTATCTTGTACATAAACAGAACTTTAAAAAGATGAAAAATGAGAGACTAGAAATAATTAAGTAGTACTTATAAATTAAATAATTGCATCATTTTTTCACTTCTCTGAACAAAAGAAGATTATTACCACACTGAGTTTTCTGTACAAAAGTTAACAGGAATACTGGAAATAGGAAAGCATCAAATATGTATTTCACAATGAAATATATTTATGATTTTTATCATTTAAACATTTGAGAGCAGAACTGATTTTAAAGAAATCTATGTCCTTTATCTTCTGTGTTCTGCAACCATTACGGTATGGAGCAAGCATCAATATATGACAAGAACAGACAGAACTGCAGTAACATCAGTCCCCAGAGAGAAGGCAGCTGGGCATGGTAAACATGGCAGCAGCTACAGTGCTCTGGGAGGGTGAGTGAGGCAAGGGAATCTCAAGTTTGAGTCTGGCATGAGAAACTTAGAGACCCAGCAAGACACTGGCTCAACAATGAGTGGAAACGTTATATGTCATAAACATGGGCTAAGAATAATAATATGTAACATCAAGAATGTAAGAGATGGAGGGAGGAAGGTGATGGTGAGGGGAGAGGATTAAAAGAAGAAACAAACTGTTATGTACATGTACCTATGCACCAAGATGAATCTAATATTAATACACTGCCAACATGTATTAATGAAATTTTTTAAAAGTCTGGTAATGTAGCTCAGTAAGTTCCACATTCATTCCTAATACCATAAAAAAGTTAAATTTATTTCTTTCATTTACTCTCAACAATATTTTATAGCAAATATTCCTTGAAAATCTAAAATGATACTTCCTAGAAATGCTAACTTTTATGAAGGGAAACCAAAGTAAGTATGAAATAAGAAGGGAGACAGACTGTGCACAAACACTGCAAATTCAATCTCTTGCCTTGTAAGATTTTCCTCTCCATGTAGGTAAGGTATAGACAAATTAGTTGATTGTATTAGGTAAGTAATTTAAATTATCCAGTTGACAATTTCCTTGTAGAAAAGAAAGATTTTGCTATACAGGAATTATTTCAAAGATTATAGCTTGAGAATTTATTTACTACTCAGATTATACAGGGTCATGTGAAGCAGTATAATCAAACACATTAATTTTAGACTTGCAAATGTGAAACACTTCAGGTCTTCAGGGAAAACAATGTTGTGTTTGCCAATATCATGAAACCTGATCACAGAGTAATTTTGATTTAGTAATGGGTGACTAATGCATGAGGATCTCTGCACTTTAATCAGCACCATGAAAGGATTCTTGCACACAGTGGAGTCGCCAGAATTCTCCTAGTGTACAGAGCACGGGCCCAAAAGAACACTGAGAGAAACTGGCTGCTAAAAGATGAACAGCCAATCAAAACCAGATTGTTTTGTCTAGGTTAAAAATGAATTTTTCAAACAAACTATATTTTATTCATTATTAAAATATATTTATATAACTCATGGCAATGTTTTGGAAGGTAGACTGTTTAGAGAGGATTTACTTGATATGACAATACAATGTACAAATAATCTAATAATATATAATTTTCCAACAATTAGTCCTTTAAAGATATCCATATATTGTACACTTCCTTTCTATTCCCACCCCCTGCTCCTTAGTCATGATCATACCTCATGCCAGAACAATAATTACCTTTCCCTAGTCATTCATTTCTATTCTCTGTTCCACTTTCTGTGCAGCAATACTTTCAATGAAGTTTTCCTTTTATCATCTTCCCAACCTCAAAACCTTCAATGAATCTTTACTAGCATATAAAATCCTCTATTGTGTAAGAAGAAAATACATTCTTAGCCTCACAGAATATCAGAAGTGTATTAGCTACTTAAGTAAATAAACATTTTATTTTGAAATCATTTTAGACTTACAAGAGTTGTCAAGATGGCATAATGAGCTCTCTTACACCATTTACTCAATTTGTCCTAATGTTGACATTCTATAAAATGCACTTGTCAAAACTAAAAAATTAACAGTGGCACAATGCCACTAACTAAATTATTAACTTCAGATTTCACTGCTTTTCTACTACTGTCCTTTTTCTGTTACAGGATTTAGTACAAAATACTTCAATTATCTAGACCTAGCTAGGTTTCATAATTCATCAAGAAACAAAGGCTGAAAACATTTACATGGCTTACCAAGGGTCATATGCTAATTAGCTGTAGAACAAGAATCTCAACTTCATATTCTCTTATTTGGTCATTTTTTATCATACCAGTCATAGTCCACAGTATTTTCTAAGTCATGGGCCACTTTTGAAATCTGATGAGAGTACATGAGCATGCATAGGAAAACCCTCACACACACGCACCAACCCCAACACCATCTCCAGTATTACACTACCCCCACTGACCTCAGTACTACCTAAGCTGTGTACTGCACTGGATTTCTGAATCAGATTTTACTGGAATTTTTTTTGCAGGCAGTAAGTGATTAAAACTTACTTTTCACCTTGGCTCTTCAGCTAACATGAAAACATCTAAAAACAAATCAGTAATGATCCTTTCTGAGCTGGCAATGTAGCTCAGTAGTGGAGTATTTATCTAGCATGCACAAGACCCCTGGGTTCAATCCTCAGAACCACAACAGAGAGAGGAGGGGAAGAGGAGGGAGAGAAGAACCTATATTTTGAGCTAATTATAAGTGTAGTCTATTAAGCCTCCTGAAACTATACCATTTTTTAATTGTGAAAGAAACATTTTCAGGTGAAAGTAATAGATACCTACAATTTAAAAAGAACTATTGACATGACTACCGGATTAGCATCTTGAAATTCTGATTTCTAGACCTTCGTAATGAACCTTTTAGTATTTGCTGTCATAACAAGAGGCACCAGTTCTTTCTTCCCAGGCCTAGAAATAGGCTCTTATAAATGTCATTTCTTACTACATTTTACTCCTATACTTTACTTCTATATTCAATCTTAAGCCTAAAATCTATGCCAAAAAATCAACTAAACCATAAAAATGTCTAAATTTCCAGACATGATCTTTCATTTCACATCTATGAAATAATGATAATCATTACATGTTTACTGATTCTTACAAGCACTTTAAGCAATGAGACTTTTAGAACTTCACTATCTTTAGAAAGTAATTTTGTACTATTTTTATTATGAAAACAATTGTAAAACATATTTTGATCTTCAAATACTTCATTATATGGATTTTACATGTGCAAGTAAATATACTGAGACAGAATGTTCTAAAGTTGAAAAAAAATGGGCCATACTTTTCTTTTAAATGTATTAGAATGACTTATGATTCCAAATCTACAAAATTACATTCTCTGGTTAAAAAAATACTATTTAATACAGTAGGAATACAAAAGTTAAAAGAACAAAATAAAAATGTATAAATAGAATATCACATTCAATTTTGTTATATATATATAAGGATAGTATTAATGTTGTCTGTAATTGGAAATGTAGAAATGTAATTCTTGGGGCAGAACTCAAGTTTTCAATTTGGGGAAACTACGTCATTTATCTTGACAGATTTTATTTCTTTTGTAAGACATAGTGTTCACTGTTTTGGTGCTACAATAGCAAAAGGGTAAGATGATAAGGTTATTTAAAAGACTTCCAGGACAGTAAGATTCCAGTCCAATACTTTCTATTTTCCTTAATCATCAAGTCACTGCTGCAGATGAATGTTTCTGTTTGAAAAAAAGGAGGTATTACTGGCTAACTACCAGACAAGAATTTTCTAAAATTTTTTTTATATCTTTTCAAGCATTATATGTCCACTGGAAAAAGAGTAAATGTTTAGAGGGCCGGAGGGTTAGCTCAGTGGTTCGGGTACCTGCCTCACAAGCGCAAGGTCCTGAGTTTGATCTCCGGTAACCACATACAATGCTGGGTGTGGAGACTCACGCCCACCAACAATCAATACCACATACCACAATGCCGGGCGTGGTGGCTCACACCTGTAATCCCAGCACTCAGGAGGCAGAGACAGGAGGATTGCTGAGTTCAAGGCTTGCCTGAGCTACACATAGTGAGCTCAGGGCCAGCCTGAACTACAAAGCGAGACCCTGTCTCAAAAAAAAAAAAAAAAAAAAAGAAGAGTAAATGTTTAGAATGTTAGATCTTACTCTTTATAGTAACTATATGGTCAAAGTAACTAAAATGGATTTTCTAGCAAGTATTTTGACTACTGTTAATGGCCATTAACTTGTGCAAATAAAAATATGTTCAAGTAATTTCTTCTTTCTTCCATCACTCCATGTATCTTTCAATATCCAGAAAGATGCCTAAATTCTGAGGTCAGTAAATTCTGATCGGGAAGCTCATACTCCCAGTGGTGTATTCTACACAGCAGAGAATCGCTTACTCAAAAGGCTGCCACCTCCAAGAAGGAAAGGCAGTTTCTGCTTCACTCAGAAGGCTCCCTTGGCTATATCTTTGCCAAATACATTCATGTTTCATCTAGATATAGAGATACAAGTATAATTAAAAGTATAGAGACTCCAAGTAAATATCTTAGAAATAACATTCTTCTCTTTGGTTACCACGCACATGAAAGGAACTCTAGCATAGCACAAATGAACCCTGGGGTACTGAAGTTGGCACTGATAGGAAAGGAGAGTGATTGCCTACACTCTGATTTCAGTTAGCTGCCTCTTGCTCTCTTCACCTTTCCCCTGCAAGGAAATCCTCCCATCACAGCAGAAATTACTAGGGTTCTTATTCCATTTTATTTGGCTTCGTAATTATCAATTCAATGAGATACTTTAATCATAGAAAAGACTCAGGCTTTAAAACAGGGAGGTATGTATTTGAATTCTGACTTCCATACATTCTTAACTTACGTTCATGCTGACTTATGCAACTTTTCTAAGTTCTGATTCCATTAGACTTCCCCAGACAAAAGACTCAATCAGAAAATGAACAATTGGAATGAACAGACACTTCCCAGAAGAAGTATAAGTAGACAATAAGTACTTGAAAACATATTCAGGGTCTTTGGTCATCAGATAAATGTAAATGAAAATAACTTTGAAATTACATCTTACTCCAGTAAAAATGAATATTATCAAGAACTCAAAATCAATAAATTCTAGTAAGGCTGTGGGGGAAAAGAAACCTTTCTATATTGTTGGTGGGAAAATAAACTAGTATAATCCTTATGGAAATGAATATGGAGATTGCTCAAAAACCTAAAACTAAGAAATTCCATTCAATCCAGCTATATTTCTCCTGAGTATTTTCTCCAGAAAGTTAAAGACGCTGTAAATTAATGAGAGATACATACACATGTTTGTACCATCACAACTCACAACAATTAAAGCATTGGAGATGGCCTGTATGCACAAAACAGAATACTACTAAGCCATAAAGAAAGTTAAATATGAGCTGTCTGTAGAAAAATAGGTATACTTTGAGACCACAATGTTAAGTGAAATCAATCAGACACTGGAGGATAAATATCATATAGTTTCTCATAAGAAATACAAAGTATATTGGGGGGCTGGATATTTAGCTCAGTGGCTCTGATGCCTGCCTAGCAAGCGCAAGGTCCCTGGTTTGATACCCAGTAACCACATATAACAGTACCGGGTATGGTGACTCACACCCACCAGCAATCAGTACCACATACCACAGTACCAGGCATGGTAGTTCCTACCTATAATCTCAGCACTGGGGAGGTAGAGGCAGAAGAATTGCTGAGTTCTAGCCTTGCCTAGGGAGCTCAGGGCCAGCCTGAACTACAAAGTGAGACCGTCTCCAAAAAAAGAAAAGAAAAACGAAAGAAAGAAATACAAAGTTTAAATAATTTGAACAGCAAAATAATAGATAATAGGAAACAGGAAATTATCCCTTTTGCAGATGAGAAGGGGATCTAAGGAGCAAGGAAGATGGAAAGAAGGAGAAGTACAGAAGGATTAAGATACCTGTACTACCCACAATAGTGTATTCATTATGTATTGCAAATATAAAGTAAAAAAATTTTAAAATCCAATCTCTTCTCATTTGAAAAATGAAGATAATTGCCTCTATCACACTCTAGCTTTGAGGATTAAATGAATCATGTGAATAAATTGCTCGGAGAGACTAAGTAATCCAATACATTTTTGTTTTGACTGTGAGGCAGTTTTAGAGCTAAAAGTTATTTTAGGTCAGTAGTGGCAAATCTATAGCATGTGTGCCACTGCAGGCTGCTTGTATCGTTGAAAACTCTGGAAGGTTTGTCAGCCATGATTTTGGTTATTAATATTTCAACCACGAATAGATCAGGAACCTTAATTCTTAGAATAGAAATTTATGTACTGTCTCAAACTCTTAACTCTCTGAACTTTCAAGCCTGATGCTAGTTACCTGGGATAGGAACAGAATAGAAGATGCCAATATAACAGCAGGCACATTCAGGCCTCTGGTCTTTGATAAAAGGGGAAGAAAACATATGCTGGAGAAAAGATAGCCTCTTTACTAAATAGTTCTGGGAAGATTAGCCAGTTTTCACCATTAACATGCAAAAATTGAATCCAGACCCATGCATCACACCATGTACTACACTAAATAAAAATGGGTCAAAGATCTTAATGGTAAAACAAAAACACTTAACCTGCTGAAAGGTAAAACCCTTAAAAGCAAAGATATGGACAAGGATTCTCTGAACAGAACCCCAAATGCATAAGAAATAACATTAAGAATCAACAAATAGGACCACACCAAATTAAAGAGCTTTTGCACAGCAAGGAAACAGAGTGAAGTGATAAGCTTTAGAATGGGAAAACATTTTTCTAGCTACTCTTCTAGCTATAGAAGACTATTATCTAGAATATATAAAGAACTCAAAAATTAGATCTCCTTCTGTGTGGAGATTTCTCAGAAAACTAGGATTAGGGGTTCCATTTGACCCGGCTATCCCCCTGCTAGGAATATACCCAAAAGAATTTAAAAACTCACATTGGAAAGACACATGTACACCATTGTTCATAGCAGCTCAGTTCGTGATAGCTCAGTCTTGGAAACAACCCATATGTCCATCAACTGGAGAGTGGATAAAGAAGATGTGTTTTTTTTATAAAATGGAGTATTACTCTGCCATAAAGAATCACAAGATCGATCCATTTAGGTGCAAATGGAGACACCTGGAGGATATACTAATAAGTGAAATCAATAGATCACAGATAGACCATTACTGGATCTTCTCTTTGACATGAACACCTGTAGATGCAAATGAGCTTTAGAAAGTATGACAGCTTTTATAGAGTGCAAAATTTCTATAGGAAACTTGGTGTGGGAATGTGATGAG
>PVIC010056825.1:0-10830 GCA_004025085.1 Thryonomys swinderianus
TCTGGTAGAATTCTCCTTTCATTTGTGGATATTCTCTTCACCCATGGATATAAAAAAGAGAAGCATGATTCTTGTCAGTTTGATGTGCAGAGTATTATTTTTTCATTGTTTTAATACATATTACCCTTCCTGTGTTGAACTCATGGATTATATATTTGGTACTCTAGGCCATAAGTCTATTTTAAAATTTCTCCTAGTAAATTTTTCTTCTTCTTTTTTTTTCTTTTGCTAATATGATATGGGGAAAATAACATGTAGGAAGTATATCTTGAATAATAAATAGTTTTAAACAGCTAAATCAAGACAATAGGAATATTCTAAGCACCATTGAGGGTTTCAAATATAAGGAGAGATGCTTTGTGACAATTTCTTGCAAGAAATTAGAATAAGAGGGAAATTCCACTCACCAAATGGTTCTAGAACTTGGAGCCTGCTTTCAAAGTGAAAAGCAGGAAAATGGAGCTTGTGAATTACACGTCATTTTGCACTGGCCTGTGACTCACTGGGAGTGCCTTGTTGGGAGATGACCTGTCCTCAGAGGGCTCTATAGTGTGCTAAAGGACAAAAAAGAAGAATTGAATGGAAATAACATTGTGGTGATGAAAAACAGTAGGTAAGAATGATAATAAGGATTCTCTCATGTCATGGCCACACTGTCCCAGAGGGTTTTCTTGGATGGGACTGAAATGGACACCAGCTCACTCTACTACAAAGTAGGACTTTGAGGATAAGCTTTCAGAGGTGGGATAAGCATTGATTTGTCATCCGGGCAATGACACAAATGCAATGGGAGAGACAGTTGCTTAATTCATAAAGGGTGATTTCAAGTAACATTGGGTGTGGAGAATCAATCCATCTGGAGGCCAGGAGCCAAAGGACCTCAGTATCAGAGCGTGGTCAAACTGCCTGTAGACATGTCACTGGAACAATAGTGGGGGTGCACTACAGATGAACAACATGCCTGTAGAGAACAATATGAAATGAATTGTAAGAGCATCGAATCTGTATAATGAAGATCAACTTTTAGAGTACTGTGGATTGAGCTCTTCAAAGTTATTTCTCATCTTGACCCTCATCCACTGGGATATAAGTTATTTTGACTTGTATATTATGGAGAATATTAAGCATTAGTAAAAGTAGAGAAAAGGACATGATGAACACATCAAAACATGTCATTTGGATTAATAAATTATTAATATTTTACCAATTACTACCCTCTAAAGATGAGGAAAACTGTAGTTAGACTCATAGTCTTGAAGCACTTTGTTCAAAGTTCCATGACTAGTCTGTGACTAGCTGAGCTGGACTCAAACCCAGATTCCTCTGACTTCAGCGCTATGCTCATCCTGCCGCACCCAGCTCTGTCCCTATGTTCCGTCACTCTCTCCTCTCTGGAACCTCATACTTTGGCTTCTCCTGTTACGTGGGGGACTCAGTTGTAACTGGTCATCTGCTTCTGCCTCATTCTTCTTGATGATCCCTCCCCATGGAATTCATGCGTCATTTGTTCTAGATCTTCCATTTGTTCTAGATCTTAAGAATTTTATTGTGAGCAGCATGTATTACAGTAATTTATTATTTAATATGAATTAACTTATGTTTTTATATGAAGCCCATTACAGATGTTTTCTGAGTTTTTCCAGTTTTTAAAATTCCTTTGCTCATATGCAGGCATCAAACTGAATACCATTTAAAACTTTTCCCCACGTCACAGATATTCAGTCTTCTTAACTACACCCAACATTTTTTAGTAAAATAAATCAAGATGGATAATGCTGTTTATTTTCCTATACATATCCCTTTTCTTCTTTTGAAAATCATACCTTTGTAGAGATATATGGGGTCCTCTAGGGAGGGTCAGGAAAGAGATATGGGCCTTTTAGAGCTTAGGAGAAAAATAGCCTCTTGCGGTTTTGTTTTTGAAACACTGCCCACCATAATTGTTGCAATGTGCCCTCAAGTTACTGTATTAGCCTATGAAACCCAAATCCCAAGCAACGCATCAATCAGGTGGGGTTTTACTCAGAGGGAGGGACCACCAACCACCACCTGAACCCTGTGAAAGCAGAGCCCATACTCAGCAGTTGCCTAGCTCTGGTACCACCCTCAGTAGCTTGGTATCTCTTCTGCAAATAAACTTTCTTTTGCCCTTCACTGTCTTCTTCTGCTTCCTCTTTTTATGAGAGTGAGAGAGAGAGAGAGAGAGAGAGAGAGAGAGAGAGAGAGAGAGAGAGAGAGAGGAGCCTGGGAAATAATGAGGGTGGACTGGTGACCTCAGACTCACCCAGGGATGTGAGACTTTCAAATAGAAATATCAGCTTTAGAACTCTGTTAACATACAATGCCCGTGGAATTTTTTATTACATGTTTCCCATGCACAATGTCTACGTTACATGGCAGGGTTGGTATGTGCACTTAGCATATATTAATTCTTCCTTCATCCTCCTTCATTTGTCTTCTTTCCACTCATTTCATAACTTGATTCTTTTCAATTTAAGAGCTATTTCCCTACATTCTATTATGTGTCTTTCATTTTCTTATTTATATGTTGATTATCTCATATAAGAAATCATGTGACACATAACTTATGTGTTGAATTTATTTCACTTAAATATCTAATTTCAAAATGTATTAATTCTTACAAGTTATTTAAATTCACTGCTATAACACCTTTAGTATACCATTGTGTGTAAATACCATACTGTCTTTATCTATTGATCTTTACAAAGACATATAAGCCACATCCGAAATTTAGCTATGTTGAATTGTGCGGCTATAAACATGGGCTGTATATATCAGCGATCTGATTGATGTCTTTAAATTTTTTCAGGAAGATACCTAGAAGGAGAATAGCTGGGTCAAACTGAATTTTAGTTTTAGTTTCTTGAGAAATCTCCACAGTGTTTTCCTTAGTGTTTGTGTTAGTTTATATTCTCATCAGTAACATAGAAAGGGATTTGACCACCCTGCCCAATCTTGCCAGCCTGTGTTATATGATTTTTCGATGATAGAAATTGTTTCTGACGTAAGATCCATGCTCAGTGCTATTTTAATTTGAATTTTTCTAGTGGTCAGAGATGGTTTCTGCATGTATTTATTGACTATTTGTACTTCCTTTTCTGTGAAGTGTCTATTCATTTCACTTGCTCTTTGTCTTTTATTTTGAAGGCTCTCATTTTTTAAATTTTTGTATATTCTAAATATTGATTCTTTGAGAAATAGCTGGCAAAAATTTCCCCATTCTTTAGACTAGCTTTACTTTCTGTTGCTTGTTTCTTCTGGTGTGCAGAACTTTAAAATTTTGATATAATCACAATTTATTTTTTATATTTATTTATTTGTTTATTTGTGGCCTTGGAATTGAACTTAGGACCTGGTATTTGCCAGACAGTTGTGCAGCACCATCGAACTACATCCCTAGGCTTTGATCTCAATTATTAATTCTTAGTTTTATATACTGTGAAACTAGGGTTTGGTTTAGAAAGAACTTGTTTATGTTTATGACTTCAAGAGTTACTGGTTTTATTTTCTAACATTTCTAGCGTGTTCTAAATGCTTGTTTTGATATTTAGTTTTTGACCCATTTTTACTTTAGTTTTAGTACATGGTGAGAGATATGTGTCTATATTCAGTCTTCTGCATGTGGATCGCCAGTTTTCCCTGTGTCATTTATTAAGAGCCTGCAGTGTATGTTTTTGGTTTCTCTGTCAAAGATCAAATATTTGAATATACTTAGAATAATTTGTGCATCCTTTAATCTGTACAACTGATCCACGTGTGTGTTGCTCTCTTAATGGCAAGGTCTTATTTTATCACCATAACTTTGTAATATGAATTCAAGTCTGAAGTTGTGATGTCTCCCACTTTGTTCTTCTTATCCTGGATTACTTTTGTGATTCTGGGTCTCTTCTAGTTCCAAAATGAATTTTTGGATTGTTTTCATCAACAATAAAGAAATCCTGTAAAGAATGCTATTGATATTTTTGAGTTTGCATGGAATATGTATAGGAATTTTGCAATCATGGTCATTTTGACTATAAAGTCATACCTCGGTTCATAAATTGAATTCTTTTCACTATGGTCACAAACTGAACTAGTTGTGAAGCAGATCAAATTTTTCCATAAAGTCAACATTGAACTTAAACAATGACTTTGATTTGGGTTATGAACAATCTGGTTTGTGACCAGTATTGAGGAAAGAATTAAGTACGGGAACAGAGGTACCACAGGATTTATTCTGCCTATCTAGAAACAGGAAATATTTTTCCATTTCTTAAATTTCTTCTTCAATACATTTTTTGTGAATAATACTGTAGTTTTCATTGTAGAGGCCTTTTATATCTTCAGTTAAGTTAATTCCTAAGTATTTAGTTTTTTGTGGTATATTGCCAGTGGTATTTTTCTCTAATTCTTAAAGACTCATTACTAGTGGACTCACTCCTGGTGTACAGGAACATATTGTTTTGTTTTATTTTGCATCCTGCTGTGTTGTTGCATTCTGAGTCTTTTGGTGCAGTTTTTCAATCTTTTGTATAGGAGATCAGCAACTTTATCAAGATCTCTAAATATTGTATGCACACTATTTGAAGGTTCTGTGATTCAGTTACAACTCAGACTTTTAAAAACAAATGTTTCAGTTAGAAGACTTCTTATGAGTGTATATGTGGTTGTTTTCTCCTTGATCTGGGGCAAGTGGAAAGAAAAACAAATTTACAAAGTTTCTATGAAGAAAAAGAAATGTTTCTTTTTCCTGGAATTATATCTTTCCTGTTTTTCTCTATACAAAGCAACAGCTGTATGCTGGCATTAGGTGGATAATACACATAGTGAGGGAGGAATTGTTAAAGATTTTCATAACTATGTTAAAACTAGAAATGGTAATGTGATGTGGTTAAGCAATTTCTGATCTTGTGGGCTTAATGGCTTATAGATATGATTTCAAAAAACATCCCCCCACTCATATCAATCTGAAAACCTTTGTTTCATAAACATTTGCATTTCTTTACTTTCAGCCACTTGGTAATTGATAAAATAGCATGCTTAGTTTGAAACTAACACCAAAAATACAAAATCACTCTTCTGTGATGTGGTCTGATTGGGATTTATATAGATACTGAGAAAATTGTGTAGGATTTTGAATTAGAATTATTTTCTAATTCTTAGGGTTTTTTTTTTAGTAGTACGTGTTTGGAGTATATAATGTTTATATTCCTCTTGGAAAGGTGGTACCAGTATATAATACATCTTAACTCTTTTTTTCATCCTTCTTGGCTCCACTCCCTTCCTTCTTTCTCCATTTTTTTGATCACCTTGCCATTTTCAAAATACCTATAGCCTTATTTTCTGTCATCTGTTTCTCATTTTGATCTTTATTTATATTTTGTGTTTTGCATATGAGAATGACCAGGCAATATTTATGCACGTGTGTGTGTGTGTGTGTGTGTGTATGTGTATGGGTGTATAATTTATTTTACTTAACACTGTCTTCTCAAAGTGCATCCATTTTTCTACAAATGACTCAATGTTATTGTCTGTATGGTAAAATAGTGCTCCACTGTGTATGAATACTTTATTTCTTTGTTCATTTGTGTGTTGATGGACATATTGGCCATTTCCAAGGTTTAGTTATTATAAATTGTGCCACTACAAATGTGTGTATGTATCACTGTTATATGGTATTTCTAAATATTTTTATCTTACTTTAAAAAAGAAATTTATGCACATCAAGATTTAGCTGGTTGTGGGCCGGATATTTAGCTCAGTAGTTCCGGCACCTGACTCGCAAGCACAAGGCCCCGAGTTCGATCCCAGTAACCACATACAATGCTAGGCATGCACGCGCACCAGCAATCAATGCCACATACCACAGTGCCGGGCGTGGTGGCTCAAGCCTGTAATCCCAGCACTCAGGAGGCAGAGACAGGAGGATTGCTGAGTTTGAGGCTTGCATGGGTTACATAGTGAGCTCAGGGCCAGCCTGAGCTACAAAGTGAGACCCTGTCTCAAAAAACAAAAACAAAAACAAAAAGAACAACAAAAACAACAACAAAACAAAACAAAACAAAACAAAACAAAACAAAAAAAGATTTAGGTGGCTGCTTCCTAAAATATTTGCTGCAGCAACATTTTGCCGGCAATTTGAAATTTTGAAACTCGTACTCTATCTTAAGTGGTATAAACAACATATAGTTTAAAACAAAATAAAACAACTGTACATTCATTTTGGAAACCATTTTAGCATGTTGTTACAATTATTGAGATAATTAGAAATGACAAAATCAAATGTTACTGGCAGTGGCTGAAAGTAAGTTGTTCTTTTGATACACAATATGTGAATTGACTTACAGATTAGTTTTTCTGCCCCTCCTAAATTTTTTTTTGCTTTTTGAGACATGGTCTCACTTTGTAGTTCAAGCTGGCCCTGAGCTCACTATGGTGCCCAGGCAAGTCGCCGCAAACTCAGCAATCCTCCTGTCTCTGCCTCCTGAGTGCTGGGATTACAGATGTGAGCCACCACGTCTGGCATTGTGGTATGCAGCATTGATTGTTGGTGGGCATGTCTCCATGCCCAGCATTATAGGTGGTTACCGGGGTTTGAACTCAGGACCCTGCACTTGTGAGGCAGGCACCAAAACCACTGAGCTAACCCTCCAGCCCCCTCCTAAATTTTTGCATCTCAATTTTAACTGTGTTGCTCTGGCACTTATTTATTTTTTACTTTTGGGAAACCAATAATTATGAATTAGGCTATAGGAAGCTACTGATTACCATTGAATCTATTTATAACTTCAGTACTTTCACATTTTCATTAGAAGTCTGAATGCTAATTATCAAGTTTCAGTATTTATCTAAAGCTAGGGATCACAGTGTATTATATCCACAAAATATTGATTATTATGATGAAGACTAATTAAAAATGGAAAGTAAAGTTTTAACAGGTATGAATACCATTATTGTCAATGTAAAACACACATTAATTAGTATTTTGCAAAACTCTATTCTTAGATTCATGTATATAACTTACAAATAAACAATAAATAGCATTATGAAGTAGAGATGAGGTAGGAATATAAACTGTGGGGAAGTGAATAGAGCCAGAGTCAGTAAACATATTATAATTTTTTTTTGTTTTTGAATAAAAGGTACTTTTTTACACAGTGTATTTTTATAATGGCAAAAGAAAAATAATAAGTGAAAATATGTTTTTTCCATCTTCTTTGACATTAGGAGAAGGAAGTAAAAAGCAGTAAGCAAAAAGACACCTTGGGAAATGGACAAAATTTGCTGTCAAATTGTCAGTGGTTATGAAGAATGAAGGAAAATAGGGAGTGAAGACAGAAAGGAAGATGGGAGAAAACGAGGTGCCTTCATTATAAATGGTATTTTGCATGTATCACAAAACAATAATTGTTCAGGCCAATATTCTGTTCCTCATTTTATGATATTGGCTTGGTATAAAGTGGGTCAAGTGGTGGTATTTAGTGGAGACAGATCATTGTAAAATCTCTCACTGAATAGGACAGAAAACTTGGAACTGTTTGGATTGCTCAAAGTGAAACCAATACCTGGATCTTCAGACTTGTATATAATGATACAAAATAAACCAAATATAGACAAATTGTAGCAAATAGAGATCAGTCCATATTTCAAAGAGAAGCCAGCAGGAAAGGCTGAGTTGAGAAAAAGTTGTTGACTAATGGCCATTGGTCTGTAGGTGATTAGACTGTTAGTCAGGATGAAGTTCAGGGAGGACCCCAGAGGAGATCAGTCATTTCTTTTGTGGCTAGTGGTAGTACAACAAAGAGAGGAATGTATATCAACATTTACATATTTTATATTTCCTTGAAGAATACTTTGTTATTTCCTCATTTAGATACTCTATTGTTGTTAAGCTTCTTGAAAATAAAAAGTTGGCATGATAATTGCCTATTCTTCTTTAACCCCTAACCCATATCATTCTGATTACCTTCCATGTTGCTACCTTGAAATAATGAGCACAATCTTTTAAGTGCCAAATCTATGGATATTTTCCTTAGTTGATGTTTGACACGACATTGCTGCCAATTGTTTCTCTGTTGAAGTTACATATTCTTGGGTTTCTGTGCAGTTGTTTTTCTCACTTTACACCACTGATATTTATGTGCAAAGCACCAGGTAAAATTCTCATCAGTTCAAATATAATAGTATTTTCTCCCATTATTCCAGTAGCTATTGAAAATGTATTGTCCTGCAATATTTTGTTGATGGTCCTCTTTTCACTTTACATGTTTTCCTTAAGCAGTGCCATCTACAATTCTCACTACTCTGTAAAAATCCCTGATGTCAAATTAGTATAATGGCTTCGCATACATTTCTTGAGCTGAGAACCTATAACTCTAACTTCCTAGTAGAAATTTTAACCTAGATTTTTTTAGTGCCAATTTAAACTGAACATGTCTGCTTGTGAACTCTCTACATCCCTGACAGTTGCAGTGCAAATCTGAATAAGAAATGTCTGGGCATGTCTGAGTGATCGAATTCCTGAAGAGGGAAGACCCACCCTTGAAGTGGGGAAACCATCCAGACTTGTAGCCTGAATCAAATAAGAAGCCAAAGGAGAAGGAAGTCTACCCTTTTAGTTCCTTGGAAGCGCTACAGTCCTTTCCATGGCTGTGAACATTCATCAGGGTTCCAGTGCAGAAGGTTCCGTCTTCCAGCACACAACCTTCAGCCTTCCAAGGCGGACCTTTCAGCCTACCTTTCAGATAAAGATTCCCACCACAGTGTAGTGAGCTCTGGCTTGTACTATTGACTGGATCTTGTGGTTCTCCAGAATTCAGATGATGCTATTGCAGTTTTACACCCTGACTTTGTGGCAGCCATTGTAAGTCTAGTTTGTAAATCTTCAATATACACAATAATGCCTTGGTTTGAGATCGCTTCTCTTCATGAGCAATTCAGTTTGCAAATAAAACCATTCAGAAAAATTTTTCAGTTTGTGAACTCTGCACTGGGCGATAAACACAACCACAACCATCTTTCTCACAAGAACATGAATGTTACCATCTTTCCCAAAAATCACGAAGAGTGAAGTTCATGAGCTGATGTACCAATGTATCTCACATATATCACACATATACACACATATATGTCTGTAAAATCTGTGCTAGTGAAACCTAAGTGATCAGTTCTATGTACAAATTTGTCTTCCCCTTGTTTTAGTGGTATGTATGTAATTCTCTTAATGGTAATTGAAGTTATAAGCTAAAGAACAAAATAAAAGATAGCTAGAAGGAAATGGTGAGAGAGCTTTTGTAAATGGGCAGGGATTCAAGATATGGTGATAGGGGAAAGAGGAGAAAAAGTCACATAAAAAGAGTTAAACTGTGTCATGGGCATGTATTACTTGCCAATAATGAATGTAATCAACATATATCACAAATTTGTACTAATAGCAAAAGCTGAAAGTCTTCCTAGATGCCTCTCTTTCTCAACTACACCCAGGCTAATATCTACATTAATTAATTATGTTTCTAAAATATATTTGAGTATAGTCTATAGTATATTCTTCTTTACTACTGATGCTGTCTTAGATGAGGTCTGTATAACTCTGTTGTACTAGAACCTGTTTAATGCACTGATGAGTCTTTACGACTTGGCAGCATTCATCATAATGTGACAGTTACATTTGTGACAGAAATCTCACCATTGTCTTCCCACCTTAAAACTCTCCAGTCACCTGTCATTGTGATGCAAGTGTTCATATATAAGACTTCTGCATCTGGCCCCTATCTGTTTTCTGGCCTCACTCTTTGTCAGTCACTTTTCATTCTCACTTTCATATTTGTGCCTCCTTGATATTCTTGTAGCATTGAAATACTTGCAAGTTTCAGCCATGTTTTTAGAAATGTGTTTTAGGGCAAGTTGTTTAATTCCTCTAGGGTTTAGTTTCCTAACTTTTAGAACAGGTAAAAGTCAAAAACATTTTTACATTAAAATCAATTAAAAATAAAATGAAAAATAAATATTTTTACATTCTTTCAACTTTATTTAATGCTAATATTTCTCTTTTTTGAAAATTTCACAGTACTATGTTCCTAATTCAGTACTTTGAGACTTATTGAGAATAGACCTTAGTATTTCAAAATACTAAATCACAAACGCAGTTTCTTTAGCCTATACTCTTGTTCAATCCTTTTGTCAGCCTTCTTTATACCTTTCACAAAATTTTGAAATGGAGAACCCATATATAAATCCAATACTTGCAAACAAATCTGACAAAATAAAAAATATGAGATGCGTATCATTTTAATGCTATTATTGTTACATAATTATAATTTACTGTCTGAGCCACATCGCTAACTTACTCATATCCAACTTAAGAAGCATTAAGATGACTAAATTTGTCTTTGCTGTATGAAAAATAGTCATAGTTTATTATCAGAACCTTTCATTTGGACTCTACAAGTAAAGATACATGATAATAGAGCCAGCAGTTCGATTCTTCAGTAAGTCTGGAAATTTACTAAACTGCTAAAGTCAACTGATCAAAGTCCCCACAATGATCAAGCCAGCAGCTATTTGTAGAGAACTGGTCTCTGCATTGCTTTTAAAAAATACTCTTGAGGGCCGGAGGGTTAGCTCAGTGGTTCCGGCGCCTGCCTCGCAAGCGTAAGGACCTGAGTTCGATCCCCGGTTACCACATATAATGCTGGGCGTGGTGGCTCACGCCTGTAAACCCAGCACTCGGGAGGCAGAGACGGGAGGATTGCTGAGTTTGCGGCGGCTTGCCTGGGCACCATAGTGAGCTCAGGGCCAGCCTGAACTACAAAGCAAGACCCTGTCTCCAAA